>JAQIYC010000538.1:0-13091 GCA_034699545.1 Porobelba spinosa
AGCAATGCGTAATATCACAAATGTTTGGGTTTATGCCATTCTCACTGTCAATCACGAACTCATAACTCTATTCTAACTTTACATTACATTTCGAAATAAATTAAAACCATTCCGTTCTGTCTCTCATTTGTCTAACAATATCTAAACTCATTCCTAACCTTCAACTGTTCAATATATATGGCATTCCTTATCATCGAAAATAAACTCTTTTCGTCATATTTTTCTCTTTTGTAAAACTAATTAAATGTTTTATAATTTGATATTTCGTTTGTTTGCCTTAACTTAACTTCATTTCATTATTTCATTATTAGCTTTAATTTCAAAATCTATTCATTCAAACAAATCATGAATTCTCAAAAAATAAGTTAAGATTTGATAACTTATTCATTGGTTTGTCTAAAAATTCTATGTTTTACAGAATTACAGAACTATTTGTATTTTCACCCAAAATCCCATCAAAGAAAACAAAAAATTAATAATATTTATAATGTTTGTAATAATTAAAGAGTTTATAAAGAAAAACAATAACTTTTTAGTATATGTCGCGCGAATCGAGAATAAAAGATCGAAAAGGGGATGAAATTTGTGTTTTGTTGTAAATGAGTGAAAATGGGATTAATTATGAAATATATAATCGGGAGTTAGTACAGGGATTGTGATCACAAATGAGTATAATATAATGCAATCGTTCGAAAAAGCGTCTAAATATCAATTCATTGATTCAAAAGTCTTTTAGACATAGTTTTGATGCAATTTTGCAGTTCAGGCAGTTTTGACAGACCTCTCAAACTCTGCGTTTTCTAATTTCATATTTATTTTAATTTCTCTTTAATTTAATTTGACCTCAAAATGGAATGTATATAAACTTTTACAATAAAAATAATGCAAATATTTGCACCGAATTGTCTTTTCTTTGTCCAAATCAAAACATAAATTTTAAAAATACACATAAATTAAAACTTTATATTTTATATATAAACTTATATTTCATTTAAGTTATAAATATATTTATAAATCTCTCTCATATTCTCGTCATAAGTTCAAACTTTAAATCGATTCTTGTTTTGCATATAAAAAACTAATTGAATGTTAAGATTAGCACCAATTGAATGGTTGAAAATGTTATAATAAGTGATCAGAACTGCAAAACTGCATCAGAACTGCGTAGAGATGGACGTTATGTACGGTATGTTGTATTATGTCGTGTCAATTGGTGACAATCGTTACAACTGTTGAGACAATCGTCGAATCGTGTCTTGAGATGTGTTTTGATGCCAATTATACACTTGTATTGATGTATGGATGCAATTGATGCCATATTTTGAACATTGCAGACATAAATTGATTTGAAGGCAATTGAATTCAGCAATCGTTAGATGTATTCGTATTAAAACCTAATCTATTGTATGGTTTGGATCGTTGAGTAGTTGTTGTCATTTTGCCGAAGTATTCATTGAAAGTGTTTAGGGTTTCGATAAACCAAATGATGGGTCGAATAGTCGAATAATAATATTAATAATATTTAATATAATAATAAATTTAATATCAATTATCAATTGAATCGATTGAAAGGTAGGTTCACCGGTATATAGCATTCCTAAGCATTAGTCATAAAATAATAATAGAGTCGATGCAGTACTCGTGCCATCGATGGTAAGCACTTCCAGTGTTTGTAGTCGTTGTGCGTTGCGAGAGATCTTCGAATACATACAATACTATAACCATTGTCTCAATCAATGACATTAAGACTGCACCGCAAGTAGAATAACAATAGGGATGGGATGTGGCTGTGGCTGAAGCGCTGTATCACTGTTGCGATCCATGCGATTATACAAACATTGAGTGTCCCCTAAATGGAGGTATGGGTCGACAATGATTCGATGAGAGGCACTCAACATAATAGCGAATCGGTGGCGAATACCAGTGCTATTCCTGAATATCCCAAATCTCTGCCAGAAATGGCGGTAACTTCTTGTTCTGCACCTTCAGTGAGAAACACATTTCCGAATTGATGTTCCCCAGAGTTCGCAGTTCCGTCAGAATGGCTAACAGTCGCGCGAAATAGCATTTGCCGGGCGGGCGGTGGTTGTCCACATACGCCTTCAGAGTGTCGATGTAGAACTCCTGGATCTTCTCCACCTTCTTCGGCTCCAACAGTGACGGCCGTTCTGTTCGGAAGACCATTCATACGATTAGACATACATTTCAAACAATTAAGTATTCAATGACTGACCACTGAATATGACAATAGCTGTGAGTAAAGCGTATTCCGCGTTATCGACCTTCAGAATACACATCGACCGACAAAAGTTGAACAGCGCGTCCGCCGAGTCGCCCACACTCGCGCTCCGGTAGTTTTCACGGGTGTAGGGCTGGTTGTTCGCGTAGACTATCGAATCGGTTTTGATGTCATACTTGCGCGAACACCTCAACATCATTACTTCGCTCGAACAGGCCTTCAGACAATGCAAACGCGTTAGTGTCGACTCTATGGCAAACAATGGCAGCAGAGGTGGCATACCTTCAGAAGTGTGATCTGATCCTCCCTCAAGAGAGTGTCAAATCCAGGAACCCTTTTCGAAAACTCGACGATTAGTTGTACCGTTAATATCGTCATTTCAGTCACGTGTTGGAACCTCTTCAGACTGTCGGCTTCGCTCTCTCCCAATGGGAAGGGCTGTTAGGAGTGCGAAAGTAAAAAGGTGAGATATGGGGGTGGAGTGGAGAGGGTGTTGGGACTAACCGTGATCTTCTTGACGTCGTCCTCCGAGGGCGACTCGAACTCCTCCTGGAAGTAGACTAGCTTCTTGATCATCTCGTCCTGAGGATTGGTCAACGGCTTTATGACATTACTATTGCTGTTAATGTTAACCGTATTCGAGGTTAAAATACTGGGTTTGTCCTCAATCTTCTCGGGACTCATCGCGTCTTTAGTAGTGCTGTTGGGTTTGTCCTTATCCTTCTGGGCCCGCTTCGACTCCCTCTTGATGGCACATTGATACTCAGGTACCACACACTCGGGTCTCATTCCCACACTCAAACACTTCTTGAGTCGGCATTCCTGACACTTCCTCCTCATATACATATCAATTTCACAACTATTGCCGTATTTGCACTGATAGACAGCATTCTTAGTAATGCTTCGACGGAAAAAACCTAAACTCAAACAAACCATAAGTTTTAGATTAATCGACAAAACAAATCGATTCGATAGACAATACCTTTACAGCCCTCACAAGTGAGAGCGTTGTAGTGATAACCGGAGGCTCTGTCTCCACATACGAGACATAACTCTTCCTGTTGTCTCGGGGCCGGACCCTTCTTCTTCTTCGGGTCACCAAAGCTGTCCACACTATAGCATCCATTGACGCTATTCGGAGGACTCATGTCTTCTTTGCCTGCAATGTAAACAGTAATTAATTATTTAATTTAAAATTAATTAATTAATTCAATTCAATTCATTTTAATTTAATTTATGTTAAATAAATAAAAATTTACTTTAAAAACATGATTTAAATTAAAACTGAATCAAACGGTATATTCAAGCGAAGAGTCAATCGATTAACGTGTTATTGTGGCGTTCACTCTATTATTGACATTGTGTTAGTATTACGTCAAACATACTTTCGATCGGTTCTACAGACTTAAGCCTATGAAGGGGTCACTGGGTGTGTAAAAAGTGGGCCAAAGGAGGGTTTATGCATAACTCTCCAGACGACCTGACCTTTCGGTCAAAACAGTTTAAAAGGTAGGGGAGAAGAGAAGGAGAAATCGAGTATTGGATCGTTAGAACTGTATGTCTTAAAGTGGAATAAAATATTAAATGCATCAAAAGTTTGTGCCATTTCTTGTCACTTGACTCCAGTCACTGATTTTTTAAATCATATTTTTGGAATACAAGTTATATTCTTTACATTACATATACAAAACATTAATTATAAAAATAAAAAATGTTTATAAAAAATAATGAAAATAAATAAAAGTTGGAAAGAAAATGCTAAACATTGTAGAGTTTTCAATAGAAGTTATTTTCATTTAAAGTTAATGTCTTTGACTTGAATTGCATAAAAGTTTTGAAGATTACGAGAGTTGAGCAAAAAATAGTAACTCAGCTATCAATGGAATGTAAGTTTTGCAGAAAAAATAAACAGAGTTTTAGAGGATCACCGAGAGTAGAGAATAAGGTAAAGGCGCCCCAAAGACCTCGCGGCTGAAATTCGCCAATACGTTAGATAGACCTTTCTCACAAACTAACTTTCCCCTTAAGCACACGTAACGTTGCACAAGAGACTCGACTTTCAACCGAATTCCAGCTAATGTTATATCAACTGAGCGCTCATTTTATATACCTTTTGAGACATTGCAACTAAAATAGAAGTTTTTAACTATAAATAAGTTTATATTCGGTTAACGCGAGTTAACAGGAAAATAGTTTTCGATTCAATCATAGACTAAAAGAATTATTATCTTAAAAAAGTATATTCTATGCGTGATATTAAAAAATAGCTACAAAATTATATATAACCATAAATATAAACATTTGAAGAGCCGACAAACTGAGACAAATAGAGAAGACATTGTGCAGATCACGTATAAATAGGATTAGAGTCAAGATTTGCACAAATAATATATTTTAAGAAAAAGCTAAGCTCTGACTAAATGCATAAAAAATATTTTTGTCATCATTTAAATTGCAAAATAGCTACATAACAGGACAGTTCAAGCCTCTCAATAAAAGCATAACATTTGCCAATTGTAATTAAAATTAATTATCTATTTACTTTTTAGCCATTTTTCCTTCATATCAGTGCCAATTTTGACGATATATTAAATGGAAAAATTGATTTAATGTTTGGAATTGTTTTATCAGTTATAAGCAAAACAAATATAAATCTAATCGAGTCCTATGTGTGTGTGTTGTGTGTAATACATAATAAGAGCATAAATATAAAAACAAATATAAAATATATGTTCTCTTCAAACGATGTGTTGATTTAATTGAGACAACGGAGAGTAAACAAAAAATAATATTGAGAGCACATCCAAACCAAAATTAAGTGATTGTTTGTTTTCTACACAAGCGCTGGTCAATCATTCATTGAAAATAGGTATTGAGTTGTTGTGCAAAATATTGAGTAGACGTGAGCCGAGACATACATCTCGTTTTGTAAATAAATATAGCAATTATAAGAGCCAGCAGTTTAGCCGCAAAAACAAACGAATATTAGTTTTAGACAATCATTGATGACATCAGAGAATAGCGAATAGTGTGCACTAGAGTAGAGGTATACTGTCTATAGAATATGCCGTAAACCCAAATAGCTTTAGGTCATACCTAGACTGATCCCACTTAGACTTTGCGATAAACACAAATTGTATAATCGATTTCCTAACCTATTTGCCTATGCCCTCACTCGCCAACTCGCGATTAGCCTATGCTCGATTCTCAACTGTTTTATACCGATTCAATCTTAATTTGTATCAAGGTGCCACAAGCATTAAACTTGATTCTACCAGTACTTAATACTTGCGATTAGCGAAATGCAAATAGCGATTAAAGAGAATTGGAATTAGAATTGGGCAATAGGGCGAAGCAGTGTTGGTGGCACTCGATTTGTCCGAATATAAGGCATTGGAATTAAACAAAAGCTAACAACACATAAGAAGCAATCGTTTTGAGTAACGCCCAGACAAGTGGTCAGAGTGAGAGTCGGAGTCAGTCTGCAGTAAACCTGCGTTTTCACACTTCGTTAGGTTTGTTCAAACATAGAAATGATGGCATTTCTACTCTTTATTTAGTCGATCGACAAATAATTAATGAGATTTGTTGCCTATATTAAGAATTCGCTTTTAAGCATAAAATTAAAGTCAAATCGACAATAAATACTAATAAATAAGAGTCATATACTGTAACCGATGAAAGTCATGATGAGTCAGTAAATATCGCTTTATTATACTAATTGTTTCAAAGACTTTGAATTGATTTCGCGTTTTTAGTCAATTTGAACGTTCATTCTATAGATTGGTTGCATTTTTTGAGACGCAATCAATATTTGACATTCAATTCAACCCAAACTCAATAATAACAAGTTATCTGCGATAGAAACTAAGCAATTCATTAAACAGATATTCATAATATTTAGTTGAAGTCTAATTCAATAATTATATCATCCGTACAATCCATACATCTGTGTTTGAAATAGTTTCAAAACTAAACTAAACTATATTTCGATTCAATTAACGTTAATATAACTCAGTTCTGAGAGATTGGTATAAGTGTTGGCAAAGCAGTGAAGTTTGAGCGCATGAAACACATTGAGTAGCGAAACAGTCTGTTTGGTCGATGTCCTCATTCAAGGGCACATTTATTAATAAATTTTTATTTCAATTGATATTCAATTGCAATTCGTTACGACATGTTCGACGTACAGGTACTCCACTATTGGTTTAATTAATTAATTTTGTTATAAATATAATTTGATAACTGATAAGACTAAGAGCCAACAAAGGGTAGTGAGTATTGGGTTAGCATTTAAACCCATATCATTATTAGCCATTTAAAATATTGAATTACATTGTGTTAGACATGAAATATCAATAAGTCGACTACTAAACTATCTACTATACGCACTATACTATGTACTCACTTGTCTCTACCACTACTACCTCAGATCAATATCAAAGTGTATTAACCGATAAATCTAATGACATTCGCATTGAGTGAATGTTTTGTTTATCATTCGATATAATAATTCATAAGTCTATACACGAGTCGTTCATTTGAGAGTTGAAAGAAACAAAAATCAATAATATTGTAGTAATAGCAATAACTTTGAATTTAGCAAGGTTCTCTTCAACTATAATAATAATTTCATTTATTTATGATTTAGCGTTCAATACCTCCATATGCTAAACAATATATCCATATAATGATAGAATACAAGTCTAATGGCAATATCGCAACTATCACATATAGTGTGTAAAGTACAGTCACTTCGAAAACATTTGGTCGGATGTCATCAAAATTAATTTTAAAGGAAAGTAATGGCATTTAGGCATTGGGCGCAACTCAAGGCTCAAAACTAGGCATTTGTTCTAACGCTAACCCAAACAATAGTTTCTATGATTGAAACTGAAAGATATTGTTTGGAGAAAACGCCTTTAAATTTGTAGTTTTGAGAGAAAATCGTTTGAATTTAAGTTTATTCTGATTCGAGTGAGTCAGACCACGACTTGAAGTAATGTTTGTGTTGTGTAAATAAACATCAAGTGCACTAAACCCAGGCATTTCTTATCCCAATTCACATTACAGTCAATGTTAGTGGAGCTCAAGATAAATGTATGCAAAACCAACTCAAACTAACTTTTGTCGATATCATAGTAGAGACAAGTTGTGATGAAATCACGTATTCAACACACAATACAAATTAGATATCATATTATAAAGGATTTAATATTGCCTTCAATTCTAACTCGTTTTTAGATAATTCTATCGTTTCGTGTATTAGCAGTGATTGAGGACTCGATAAGACGCGAAAACTGATAAACCGAACACAAAGTCCAGAATAAGTAACAAAATCGAGACAATCGAGACATTTGATTAAAATTGAAAAATGATTCAAACACTGCAAACAAGTGTTTCACTACTATTATAATTCACATCATTTTGTTTCGCTTTAATTACCCGTATTTTCACAACAAAACTGGAAATGAGATCAAAACGAAAATTTGAAATTAAGTTTAGAAAAAAAATTAAATTAAAAAAATGTTGTTTTGGGGTCAAAACATCTAAATAAAGAGTAGTATAAAACCGAATGAATGGCAAAGAGTAATATAATAAGAAAAAGTAAAGCAATAAATTTCAATATCAAGGTTTGAAAAACTTGTATTAAATTTGAGGTTAAATCAAATGCTATACAACTATTATAGTTAACTAAATAGCGACCATTTTTTTTAGTGATCCATTTTAAAAGAAAGCACTTATTATACAATATGTAGTTAAATAGAAACACAAGAATATTGGGTCAAACACTCGGTTCGTATATTCGTATATCGGTTGTGCAAAAAACACAGTTCGATGATTGCAATCGACAACAACCCTAACATATATCCAAATGAATCTATAGTTTGTTGGGTTAATAGCAAAAAGCGATACCTCTTTGGGTTGAGAGGAGAGGGAAAGACAAAACAAGAGAAAGTAAAACAAAACGAATAATAAATGTTTAAATTGTGAGCAAAACAGATATCTGGAGACCAGCGCTAACTTATGTACAAACATTTGCGTGACTTTCAGGCGCAGAATAATTGGTAATAAAACACTCAAACGATGGCATGTATTACCCGTTTAGGTACGGAATGGTCTCTTGAAATATGTTTTCAATGCAATTCATATTATTTATGGGTTTAAAGCACAGGTATAGTTGAGAACAACATTACTTCAGATTAACTATCATTTGATAATCGTTCAGTAATTTTAGACAAAATGAATATCCAATCAAATAATTGCTTATAAGCCATATATGAAAGCATTTACAATAAAGACATAATTTGTAGACAATTACCTGAAGAATGAGATGTCGAGCTCTCGTGAATGTCGAGATCCCAGAAGTCGAGGTCTACTTCGCCTATTTCAGAAGAGGCAAGACTGGGCACAGGACTAATGCCGGTTCCGTTTTGACTCGAAGACACTTCGGGTGAGCTCTCAGAAAGACCAGTCACGGAGACTGAGCCGGACGTACCCGAAGCAGCGGCTGCCTGTAGTGCAGCCCGTTTTCGGGCAATTGGCTGAAGGCCACTAGCGGAGGGTCGGGACGACTCGGCCGGCTCTTTCTTAATCTTAGGAACAGAACAGGGCCCCAATCGCATGCTTTCCTCATTGAGAAAGTCATCGGGAAAGGTAGCCCTGGCCTTCTTGTAGCCGGACTCACTGCCAGAGCCATTCGATGAGCTACCGCTCGGCCCATCGAGAAACTCCTCGACGGCCTTATCGGCTCTGGTGTGGCTCAACCACAATAGCACTAACGGATCCAGATTTCTGTTTGTGTCGTTGGTCTCGCAGTCGACAAAATTCAATATTTATGGAAATGAATAGTTCGGTCGAAAAACTATTCCGTCAGAACTGACACTCAATGTGAGCGGCGATCGACACAAACTCATTAATCATGACTTCGACGGAAAGTCTACTCAAATAATATATTCAACTAAACACTGTTTGACTCAATTATTAATTGTCTTCAAAACCGACAAAAGATTTCGCTTTTGAGTCAAAATGATTCAAATTCTATAGTTTTGTAACTCGTGTTGAGATTCAAAGTATTGAGAAGTCATAAGATCACAACCGACTGTTACGTATGGCTTAGTCTTAGTCTAAGTGTTAGCTATTTTTGACTCAATGGCAATGCTTTGCATGTAATCTCGTATAACACGAATAGCACCGAAATAGCGATCATTGAGTCTCTCTTCGAGCACTTCCAGTGTATTTCGAGCAACAAAATGAGAGCCAAGATCTGGTGCGACAAGTAGTGGTGTACTGCCTATCGAGAGAGCAATGTCAGGGTCACTTCGATCACTGGTTAGTTAATTCACTTCAATTAATCACAATTTGACTTTCGTTGGACTGAAGGCAGAGAAGAGCACAAGAGTTATAGTTAGAGTAAAACGTAAAACAATAAACAAATACAAGACGTAATCGAATCGAATAACTAGTAATTGAATCAAATGTGGACTACAGTAGCAATGAATGCAATGGATGTTCAGATCGGCAATGAGTGGCACTCGGCGTCGGAGTCGACTGGAGTGGAAATGTGTTGCAATGGGAGCGCAAAGTGCATCAAATGAGCTAAACTCGAAACTGAAACGAGGTTTGTGTGCATCCCTCAGAGCGAGCACTGGCAGGTTTGGAACTGTGCAACTGTTCGCACTCTCCAAAGCCAAAACGAATGCAGTGTTAGACTGTGCGCTAGTTCTCTCTCCATTCGTTCCATTCCCCCTATTTTCTCCAGGTCTCTGATCTCAGTCACGTGATCGTCATAATCAACTGCAGTGGTGCTGGTGCATAGTGCAGGTGCATTTACCTATGGTAGCGCCCCATTCCCTCTCCCCTTTACCCCCATAAGTCTATAATCGTTGTTGTTATCAGAAGTGAACCGGCATATCGTCATTAGCCCAAACCAGAAACACTTTCACTCCAACCAAACCAATTCAAATCCTCCTCCAAAACAGACCTTATATTACATAACACTAGTTCTCCACTCTTTGTGCGCCACCACTGCCACCACTGCCATCACTGCCATTATCACCGCAATTATCATTCATTCCTAATTCACTCACTTATTATTCATTGCATGAATGACCAACACTCAGGATATTTATGTCCGAGACTATTGGCACTGGTAGCTGTAGCTGTTCCCAGTCTACAAATACTATCAAACTATCCCGAACCTAATTATTTCAAATTAGAAACTAATTCGAAAACATCATTGGGTTAAATAATAACGCGGTTTGGGTTAGAAATAATTTAGTATTCGTGCCAAACAAAACCGAAATCTATTTGAATTTCTTTAAATATTTATTTCAGAATTTTATTATAAAATTTAAGCAAAAATTGAACGAATTATCGAAATGACAATAAAGACATAAAAATGAAGTTCGTTAGACCTTAAACAGCAAAGAATCAAAATATAAATAATAGTAAATTAAAATATTTTCAGAAACTATGGTTACAATTGAATCAAAACAAAGCGAATATATTTGAATGGATAAGGCATTAGAAAACATTATATGTGTTATGTGTTATGCAATTTGATAATGAATTCGAGACTATAAATAGAATCAATAGGTTTGGGCCCAACGTCTCACAAATACAAGCGTTTAATACAATTGACAAAAAAGTAAACATTTTCACTGATTTATGCAAAAAAGCGAAAATCTTGAAAAAAGACAAAAAAATAGTTATTTATTGTGAGAAACGATTAGAACTTAATTAACTTCGAACTGAGAAATGATTGAAATGATTGATCGGATTTGTGTTATTGAAAAATAGTTGTATTTAGCAGTGCGTCTGTCGAGCGCTGCAGAGGTTGTGAAAAAATGGTTGAATTAAATCGAAAAGATTGTGCAATCATTTGATTAAAGCCACTTCGGGCCTGCCTGGCCTGTATGGGCCAAGGTGGTGGTGGTGGTGGTGTTGGCGCACAAAGAGGTGCATTGACCTGATTCGAGTTGAAGAACAGGTCTGGTGGCCAATGGCAAGAGTTAAGCGTTAAGCGCACCGGAGCGTAGACTTCGTTATTTCAATAAAGTTATGCTAAACTCAATTCAAGACAATTCGAGTCGAACAACAGCAGAGACTGAGAACTGAGAGACTGTTTTATTAATTCAAATTCACTTGTTTTGAAACCAGTTTCGAAACACTACCAAAACGACTACTTTTGGCGATTTAAGCGCATTTCAAGTTTCGACTAAACCTAATAAATGGGACAAAAATATTTCTCGACTCAAATTTATTCCTAAAATGCAAATCTATTTTTTAATTCATGCGAATAATTTCGTTTTTAAGATAATTGCGAAGTGTTTTCAAACACTTTTCTTCAATCATTTGAACATTTTTCAAACAATTAGTAAATGAGAGCTTCTTTCCAACTAATTATCAATAATCGATTAAATCTTTTTGTCACTAAAATTAAACCATTTATTCAATGTCTTGTAAACTACAAGCACTGTATGTATGAGTAAATCGAGAAAATATTCCAAATATTAAATAAAACTACAATTTCTGGAAAAGTATATAATTAGAAAAAAGTGAGTTTAGATGTGTAGAGAAGAGAGGGAATGGAAGAGAATGGGAGGGAAGAGAGGGCCGGGAGAGCAGTTGATGTAAGAAAAGGATAAGTTAGGTAGAGTTGAGTAATTTGCAGTAAAGGGCAAAGCACTTGAAAACAACCGGTTTATAGACAGTGAAGCCTTTAAAGGATACGGCGAGTGATTCGCTGTTGCGATCCTAAAAATTATAGCTCTATTGCCTATTGCAGCACAAGTAGACAAACCTGTTTGACTGCAGGCCCACTGCACTCATGACTTTTATACCCCTTAAGAAGAACTTGATTATAATTTGATATGACTTTAGCATTAACTGGACAATACACCTGCGCTCATACTCTCATCAGGCATACCGGCATACCCTGGGACTGTGAGTCTATACATTTGCCGAATCACATCATCATATTCTGCAAACAATTGTACAAAGCATTCAACAAAAACCGAATAAAGAATTATTGCAATCATTTTACACATATTTTCATCGTTAGTCGAAATTTTTCTCCAATAGGCGTCGAATAAAATACGCAATAAATATAGAGAACCGACGGCTTTCGGCTTAACATATATTATATTTCAATTATTGTCTCATTTAAGGAAAACATTAGTTTCGGCGACAAAGCGTAAAACGTATTAAGTTTTTGGTTAAATTAAAAATAGTATTTAATCAAAGAATAGGGTAATCCGAAGCGATTAGCACAACACTAATCAATCTTGAACATTGATCAAATATGGAAATTCATGGTATACTAGTTAGGCTGGATTAGTTGGATGCTTTGATTGTGCTCGACTCAATTCGATTTACTTCAATCTGATAATTGACGAATAAATGGTAATTATTTAGTTATCATTTGATTACTTTTTTCAATAATTACTGTACAAAGAGTCGAGCCTTCAGTTAAAACACTGTTATTAGAAATTCTTGTCAAAAGAATTCCTCATTCAATGTATATTAAAGAACACAATAATTCTTTTGACAACAAAAAAAGAGAAAAAAGTTTTAATGACGTAATAGTGATCTTGAATTTTAAAACTATTTGACAGAACAATAGAATAAGTAGTATAGATGTGAAAAGCCTACGATTGCATAAGTTATGAAATTCACTTTAAATTATGTCTGGGTTATATTCTTTTATAAATTCATTTGACCAAAATACTTTTTGCCATAAATTGTTGATATATATATATCAGGGTTGGCCAAGGAAGGGGGGTTGAGGCTCTCAACCCCCCTGAGGAAAAAATTTGGCCTCTAACCCCCCTGAGATTTTGCTGAAATA
>JAQIYC010000539.1:0-13081 GCA_034699545.1 Porobelba spinosa
CTTATAGTGAACTTGTTTCGCAAATAAATTATTCATTTACTCTCTTTTTATTATCGTTATTATTATTAAATTAAATTTTAATCTTATTTATAGAGAATTGAGTCAATTTGTAGTAACACTACAATTGATTGATATATGATATGATATATAAGAAACAAAAGTAAAAAATAAATGATTTAAAAGGAGAGCGAAGTTATGCTATAATTATAATTAATGTATTGCAGAACAGATTTGTTTTGTTGAATACCTGACAAGACTTGATACCACCTGAGGATTGCGAGGAGTGAGGAGTCGAAGGAATTTTGAAATTTTTGTTGGAGTTGTCGAACGAAATCTTAGTTCTCTCGTTGTCTTCATCCGCCTCATTGTCAATGTTGTCAATGATATCATTTTTATCCATTATTTTGGGGAAAACTCTTTTATAAATATCATAATATCATGACTCATGAGATAGAGTTGATTGTAGTCTTGCTCTCCATCTCAGATCAGAATTAATTGAAAGGGATTTCCTAATAAAACGATAGATTCAAATGATTGCTATGAATATAAAGTAGAGTAGTGTTGGGTTGGAGTATAGCTGTGTTGCGAACATTATAATTAACATCAAAGCTCTAATCGAAGCTATAATCGAATGCAAAAGTGATAGAATCTAATAAGTAAGGACAGTAAGGACAGTATGGACAGGTATGTAGTTGAAGCACTGGTATGATTACATAACACAATGAGTTAATGACGCTTTCGTAAGCTTCTAGAATAGAGACACAACATAAGCGAACACTTGTTTCCAATAACTGCTACAAACCTATGAGTATGTTATGTAACGTTCGAACTGATAGATAGGAACGTTGTCTGAATATAATGCAATTACTGGTAGAGACCATATAAACCACATAATAGTAAAATACAGTACAATATCAATGTATTAGTTGAGTTGACGTTTAGAGCTACAGACGTATAGAGAAAATATTCAAGTGTTGTATCACTAGCTGTAAGTTACTGATCATCACTCCTATCATATCCCACATTCACTACATTCTGTTGGTCTGTCTCTGTCTCTACGCTCACAGTCTTATAGATCGAGTGCAGAGATCTGCTCATAACGCAGATAACAGACCTAATTCTGACTTCAGACCATTTCTCTACTCCATCATCAATAACCAATCAATCATTCGGTGTGTAAAGCCATCCATAGAGGGCATAGACTGTAGGATGGAAGAGAAACGGTAGAGCTCAAGCTCAAGCAATTGCCATTCTCTCCATAGTTTCATATTGCCATACATACCAGCATTGGAGCATTAACTCAGGCATAGGCATAGGCATGGCATAGGCAAGGCATAGACCAAGACATGAATGGCAGTAGCGCCAACATAGCGCTAACATAGCGCCAGTATAGCGAGAGAACAGACCCAACCTAACGGTTCTGGCAGAGTGTGTAACACTCTTGTGCTCAATTGTAATGTATTAGCGTTTCTAACCCCGCCTTTGCCTCTCATTCCGAACGTCTTGTTTGCCTGAGAGCCGGCGAAGCAAACGAAGCAAATGCTCGAAACACTACTAACTGTAAGACAGAGTACAGTAAGACTGTGGGACTGAGTCTCTGCTCTGAGTGTCTCTGCTTTCTGACCGTAACTCCAATACCAGAACTGCAGAACTGCTCTAATGTTCGTTCGAAGCACTCAATGCCTCAACGATTGCTAGCCTTGTGTTCACTCGATTCACACATTTCTCCCAATTCTCTCAAATGTGTTCTTCAAAATAGATGTATAAATAATATTTGATATTTTGTTTATTTATACAATTCTTTAAAACTTATCAGTTCTTTCAACTCGAGCTGAACTCTCCTCTCAGTTCGCAGTCCTCGAGAGCGAGCAGTTCCAGCAGTTCTGCTCTAATGTATATTTAGATTAGGTTTGTTTGGAAAGTGAAGTCAAATTCTTCCTTTAAATCGCAATTCAGTTGAATTAATACAAAATTATTTGATGTGTGTCTGCAATAACTTTTACGATTCATGCAATTGAACTTTTAATGTGAATATCGAGAATACAATTTATGATATATACCATCGAAACCGAGAAAATGCGAGTCATTATAATCTGGAAAAATACCATTAACTCAGTATTGGACCCAAACTTACTTTCGGTGAACATTTCTGAAGTGCCTTTTCTTCTGCAAAAACATTGTCATTAAGTTTTAGGTAAGTTTACTATTATTGCTATAATAACATTAACCAAATTAAATGTAAACTTTGAGTTATTACATGTATTATAAAGTTATGTGAATTTGTCATAACGTAATAGCGCTGTAATAGTAGAAGACTAGAAGACTAGTGAATAAAATACATTAATTTACTTAAAATAATGACATCTTATTTCAAATTTTTTATTCATTCTTATGTTTAAATAGAAATTTTATTTTTATAATTTTGGTTTTGTTTCAAAACTCTACACTTTTATAATTTTAATACGTATTGGCCTAACCTTATAATACAATTAGCCGTTAGGTATGATTACATCCATCATATTTTTATGCGAGTTATGAATACATAACAATGTTTTGATTCAAGGTTAGTAAGACTAGTATTCAGTATTCACTCGATTCAGTCGATGCATACATTGCGTGAATTCGGATCATTTGACTCAAAGACTCTTTTAGATGATTTGCAAAATGAATTCACGAATAAATTAATGTAATGTTTGATATTAAAAGAGAAATAGAAATAATAAATGCAATTAGGGTTTGCAGATATGCATAAGCGCTACCCTGGTCTCTGTCTCTGTCTTTGGCCAATCGCTCTGCACTCAATTTATTGATTTATCGGTTCTGTTCTGTCCTATCGCTCAACTATCACAACCCAATGTTGTGCACATGGGCTAACTCACACATCACATCATATCGTAGATTATTTATAGACAGTCCGATTGAGAGGTTCTGCTCTTCTATTCAATAACCCTAACAATGAATTAAATTGAAAAAAACCATTTCTTTAATAATTTCATGAAATACTTGCGCCAAAGAGAGAGATCAGTCGACTCACGAACTAACATATGTTCTGTGCGTTTAGGACAACATATCCTGTTTCACAACTGAAACAAATTCTCTTTTCAACAAAAAAGAAATAATTATTTTCTTCTAAAGACTGTACTCTAATCTACTCAACAATGGGATTCTGTGCCAAATATTTTGCTCAAA
Organism: Porobelba spinosa; assembly: GCA_034699545.1. Lineage (NCBI taxonomy): Eukaryota > Metazoa > Arthropoda > Arachnida > Sarcoptiformes > Damaeidae > Porobelba > Porobelba spinosa. The sequence goes on from JAQIYC010000539.1 coordinate 3,190, forward strand.
AAACTTAACAAAAAAATCTAATATCGAAACAAATTTCAAAAACCCATTCATTCATTCATTTATATATTTATCGTTTAAATTAGTGTTAATTTGAAGCGAACAGTGAAAATAGGGTTAACTTAATGTTAACTAATGTCAAAATTTGTTGTTTCGCTTATTTTAAAAGATCACGAAAGACATGAAACTGGGCGGTGAGGGCCAGTGCGAAAATACCAGCACTTATTGCTAACCCAACAGCAGTTTAGGCACAAATAACTAAGAAATTACGAGATTTTAGAATAAGATTAAGCTTTAAGTTGTTCTCTATTTACAGTTAAAGCAAAGATTGAAAGTTTATCAGTATTTGTGTTACTATGAGTTTACTCGCAGTCAGTCTCCCTATGATAGAGACCCTATCTCTTGCTTTACCAGATCTGCACTATTTTTAAATTAGAGTACAGAACAGGAGAACACTCCGAGTGCTCATAAGGGTATCGCTCTCTCGCTCTCAGATCCAGTAAGAGGTCGGCCCAACACTTCCCAATACTTCCCAACATTTCCCAACTTATCTTCACTACCAAAACAATCTCTTTATTTCTCTTCAATCCCTCTCTCGTGTATTCGTCAGTATTTTCTCACAAAAAAACATTTCTCTCATAAATATAATGTATTTTGTTTTCCTATCATAACAACAGTGGAGCACTGGAAGGAATGGAAGGACTGGAAGGCAGTGTGTTATGAATGCCTGTTATCCTTAATATGTGATACATAGCTAATAGTTACATAACTACTGCAATACTCCCTAATTCTATTGATTAGTTTTACGATATATTATATTTTCTGATTCATACTCTCCCTCAGGAACGGCGAGAGAGATAGCGAGCAATTAAAGCAGGTTTTGATGTTTTAGTGTTTTTCGGCAATGTGTCCAAAATCTATAAATACATTCATTATCTCAGTTTCCATTAGAAAAGTGATAATATCTGTGCGATTCGACCGAATTAAGTGCTGGTTTGCAATGATTTTCAAGTTTTTATTTTTTAAATTTTGTTTATCCTTCACATGAATTCATTAAAATGTAATTTAAATGTTTGCGAAGAAAAGTTTGAAAAAATAATTGGGTGTTCAGTGCGTCTAACGTAAGGCCGTAATACAACTGTATAGACAAATATTTACGATTACATAACTGCGAAAAAATTGTTATATTTTAATTAAAGGCATGTGTTTGTGTTGTTATGCTTTATGTTCTACTATTCCGTTATGTTTAAACATTTGCTCTTAAAACGACTTAAATTGTGTCCCAATTTTGTTCTCACTTTCTTCACGCGATTCACAAGTTATATACAATAAAAACAAAATTTAACTTTTATTACGAGTCGATTGGGTATTAGATATTCGTAAGACTGCATACACTTTGCAATAATTAAATGACAGACAGAAGTAGTTTAATCACAAATAATTAGAACAATTTTAGGAAAAACGCCTTTAGGAGAAAACTATAGCCTATTTTGAATTTTAGAATATAATGGAAAAGTGAAATCTCCTAATCCTTCAATCATTAAAAATAATAAGTCCTTCAAAAAAACCATTAAATTACTGACAAATTTCAATCAACTCTTTGCTGTGTTTTTTACTTCTATTCTTCTGAAAGTAATATTCGAAATATTTTCCTTATTTTTGTTCATCCATTAGTGCCATAATATGGCTGTCGAGGAGACGAAACACAATAGCTCTTCGCCATCGACTGAAGAGGAATATGCAGAACGAATCGCTCGATTGCAGATGGAATATCTCATTCCACTCAAGGAAGACCTGTCAGGTAGGGATCAGATCAACAATAGATGAAAAATAGAATTCATTTAAATACAATTATATAAACATTAATATGTATTGTCTGCACCCATAGACTGGCTCAACCGAATACTGGGTAAGTGACACATCACACGATTCAAACTTTCTCTTCGTTTTCCGATCAAAAATGAGTTTAGCATTAGTTTAGTTAAGATTTGTTATATAAGCCAAGTCTTGCATTGGTATATGTCATGAATCACGATATCCTGCTGTGAATGCATTTTCGTTTTGTTTTTTATGTAAAACCCTATGACTTCGACAAAACTGTTCTCAATGTATGAGAAATCTTTAAGAATTTTATTTTTGAAAAATAATAATAAATTAATAATAAATAATAGAAATAATATAAATAATATGCCGTATATTTGAATTTAAATTTCTAACACATCTGTCTGACTATGTTTTCAAAAAACTCAAAAACATTTAAAATTCAGACTAAAAATCCAAAAATTACAGACAATTTGTGTTTCAAAACTTCCCTTTTTATGCTTTTTGTTTTATCTCGTTTTCTTTTATTTTTGAATTTATTATTTTAAAATATAACACATATTTTGTAGTTTAGAGGAAATGTTAAGTTTGTCAAAAAAAAAGTTTAATAATCAGATAAAAACCAAATAATAATCTTTTAGAAAAAATGTTGACATTGGATAAAAAGTGACGATAAGAATTCAAAATATTTTGATTAACTAGTTTTTTAAAATTTCAATAAAACATTTCATCGATTAAAAACCATTTAATATATAGTACAGTAAATGTAATTCATTGACAAAACACATCAAACATTGCATTTTGTGGTACAACAAAAGTTATACATTAACTGCTATATAAATAATACAATACATTATCAGAACATTTACTTAAGAGTTTATATATTTTAACTTACTTAAAAAAATACTTCAAATACTACACAACAAATAAACAAATGATGCAGAGAAGAAAATTCCGGTTCTCTGTCAATAGTAATGTTTTTGTAGATTTTATATATTATACAAAGTGTATACTGTGTACTGTGTATACACTGCATAAGTAATATTGTATAATCAGAAACAACTGATTGTAGGGAACAGTTGAGACAATTCGTAACTATTGAACTGAGAGATTGAGATTTGAACCTAAAAAGTGAAGAAATTATTTTTTGAATATTTGTAAAATGTAATTGAAGTGTGTTTTGTATACCGTATATCAAATGTATATACTTTTGTCAATCAGTACCAGAAAAGTATTTCTCCAAAAATTGCATTTTTTTTATATATTTTGACTAATTTTATACAATAGGCATATAATTGGACTTTTTTAACAACTTGTGTCTAAGAATATCAATACAACTTTGAAACTAATAAAGGAAATGAGGAAACGGGAAGTTTTTTGTACAGATAAGCTAACAAACAAACCGACATTTAAATCAAGTAATACTGATATTTGTGAAATTTCTCAAATACTGGTTCGAAAAAAAACAAATATTTCTTTCGCAATATTTACAGAGCATTTGAGTGCAATTTCTTTTTGTACATCTAATGGCTTTGCATTTAATTAAGACTAATAAACAAATGGCAACCAGTAGTTGGCACAAGACATGGGAGTGTTGGCTCATTTTATAATTGCATCTAATTATCATTAAAGTGTTTAAAATGATTATTAAAATATAATTCAAGAGTAGTTGAAATACTGGAATACAGTAAATATAATTTTGGCAGAACTTAGTACAGTATATAATACATTAGTCACAAATTGTTGGTTATGCCCAGTGATGGACATCTCGTGTTCAATGCTCAGGCAGATTTATCTACTCATCAAAACTTGTTGAAGCGAGTCTTCAACACTTGAAAATATATTAATGAATTGGAATTAAAGTATTTCCATTAGATTTCATTTTCATTATAAAATATAAACAAAAAATAGTAATTCTTTTATTTAAAAAACTCTCAAAAATATCTAACATTAGTAGTGCTTCAAAGCATTAAACGTATATAAAGATTATTTTAGGATTTAGTTTTGCATTAATATCAAACGAATAATATAAAACTGCATATTAAGGCATAGTATGTGCAGGATACAAATGCCACAAAACATCAAATCATTATTTCTCGAACAAAAGACTCGTTATTTTTGTTATTAATAAAATAAATTATATCATATATTCGTAGACTAAACACATCATTGCATAAGTTATATGATATCTGACTCTATGTATGTATATCTAAAAGATTATTATATTAACCGAATCTAATCAAAATGGGTAGTCATGGTTCTGGTCATTTCCGTTCACTGAACACATCATCAATTTGTTCTGTCTCACTTCAAAAGAGTTTTCGTTCACTCAAAAACTTTTATAATAATATCAATATATATTTTTTCTTTAAATTTTGCAATTTTTTAACATCTCATCCTCTCGTCTTAAATCAAGTATAACTTTGGAAGTAATTTCTGATTTCTATTGTGTTATAACTTTTAAGCTATATTAGACTCTCTCTCTCTCTCTCTCTCTCTCTCTCTCTCTCTCTCTCTCTCTCTCTCTCTCTCCCAGTTCTGCGCAATTGGTTTAGTGAATATAACGAATGCCATCCAAAAGAATATTGTGTTTATCACATCATTTCCTCATTAAAACACTTAGACTTAACTCACGTTTTTCAGTCACACATCACTCAAATCACTCCATCTTTTTCATCACAAAAAAAGAAATATTTTCAAAGTTTAGGTTAAAGAACGCGTCAAAAACTTTTATTGTCATTACAAAATTTATTTTCTGCATTAAAAACGTCTTACACGTATTTATTCTATTTATAATAAAAGTTAAAATTTTTATCTTGCTCAAAAAACCACATCCATTATAAACCACTCGTCAATAAATGGTTAAAGTTCTGGTTTTAAACCCTTTTAACAATAAAATTCACTTATTTTTCTGTTCTTTGATTTTTCCCACAACTCTTTAACTTCATTTTCTCATTTAAAACTATTTTGTATAACAGTATAACAGTTAGACATTAAAAGCTGATTCCAAGATATGCATCAATTAAGACCATGACTTTGAGAAATGCTATTTCTTTTATAACTCGTTTAATAAAATCATTTATTAAATGTTTTATTTGAAAAAATATTTAAAAAATAAGAATAAAATTGAGATCATATTGTGGTGATTGCAGACACTGATGACATAACGTCTGACAACTTCATGTCCCGGTTGGACAACGGGGTGATAGTTTGCAAATTAGCCAAATTAATTCAAGAGAGATGTGATGCAACCCAACAGGCCTTCAATGGAAAGCTGACTCTAGCGCTGGAAAAGGTTAGAAAACTTATCGCTTTATTTAATTCGTTAATGAAGTGTTGGCCCGAAGGCGAGCACAGACTCACAGTCGTGTCGTTCGAGTCGTATAAAAATAAAAGATTTCGTATATATTATCAAAACTAATAAACCGAATGTGTATTTATGTCTGTGCTCTGCCATGACTGCCATCACTGTTAGGACTCATCTTCAGCGAACGAGTGCACACTTGACTAATCAAGGCTTTTGTTTCTCTATAACTCGTATGCTTTCCCTCAGGAAATTCCCATAAATGGTGTTCACTATAAGAGTTCGATACGACAGTCGGGAATAGTGACGACCAAATGCTGGGAAAATGCAAAATCGCAATCGTTTTACGCGCGCGACAATGTCTCCAATTTCCTCAAATGGTGCCGAAAGTTTGGGGTCAGGGATGTCGTCATTTTCGAGAGGTAGTCCTGCCTGCCTTGTCTGCCCTGCCTCCTCTACCTGCTCTACCTGCCTATCCCGCACTTCACTACCGTTTCTCTAATCATATCTCTAATTGTGTTTTAATATCTCATTCCGTCACTCAATAATCCAATTACTCCATCAGCGAAGACCTGGTCTCTCACGTAAACCCACGTAATGTTGTCCTCTGTTTGCTCGAGATTGCACGGATAGCCTGTACTAAACACTCGTTCAGTCCGGCCCCGGGTTTGGTTGAGTTCGAACAAGAGATCGACGAATTAGAAAACGAAACGATCGACGGCTGGTCCGTCTCCTCAATGTCACAGGAATGCAATATTGCCTATAGGAGTGATGGACCAGCTGTCGGTGCCGGCAATGGACGGATCACATCTGTTTCCTCACTTGTAAGCAGCAGCTCGTCGTCTGCCGGCTCTGCCTCTGCCAACAGCAGTACAAATGCCTCCAATGCCTCCACTCCGACCAAACTTACCTCTGAATTGGATCACAAGGTGAGGCACTTCTCCCCTCCCCTCCTCTCCCTCCCTCCCTCTCATCTCTTTCCTTCTCACCCATTCTCTCTCTCTCTCTCTCTCTCTCTCTCTCTCTCTCTCTCTCTCTCTCTCTCTCTCTCTCTCTCTCTCTCTCTCTCAACTGCAGCTGTTTTACCCAAAACTTTCGAACCATACGATGGGTTTCGTGTCACTGATCAGACACTTTTAAACACAAAACCCATTCCTTTATATACGACAAACAAAAAACAGCTAAAGTTTTGACTCGAATTTTCTTATCCGAATACTTAAAAACATATTTAAATAACCCAATGATTGCAACCATAGGTAATGTTAATCGCAAAGTCCTATTACGGACGCGAAGCACATCAAGGAATCCAAAGGCTTTCCGAAGGTATACTCGAAATCATTTTTATATTCAATTCATTCGATAAGAAATTTTGTGAATTTTTCAAAAATAAAGAAAAGAAATAAAAACTAGAATTGCAATGAATAATAATTATAGAGATTTTGATTCCAACACATGTTTTAATCATTCGTTCATTCATTTATCAATCTATTCATACAATCAATCAAACGATTAATTGAATGAATGAATGATTAAGTATTTCGTTGATATGAAACACAACAGCGATTTAAATCTTTAAATGATTTTATTTTTGTTCCAAAACCGTCTCAAAAGAGATGAAAAAGAAAACAAAAAAAACACAAATTTGAATACAAGAAAGTTTAAGAAGAAGTTTATTATTTTAGTGGAAATTTGAATTTGTTTTCCTGAATCTAAATCATAAAAAAACTCATAAATTCTGACGACACAGAACTAGATGAAAATGTTACCTATTATTAGAAATAAATTATTGTTACATTTATTTAACACATAATCGTAAAGTACTTTTTGGGATAAGTTTTTGAGAAACAAATTAAAATTAAAATTAAATTAATTGCGTTTTTCTTATTTGTCTTTTGCTCATCAAAAGACTTAATGACCGATAAAACGATTAATGGTTTTGAATAAACTAATTATACAATTATTTTGTATTCATATTCCAAACCGTTTTCTTCTCTTTTTATTAGAAGTTCGGATAAAAACTTAATTTTTAAACAATTTGCAACTTAACTCACGATCTTATTTATGTACAGTTTGTGTTATATAACATCTGAAATCGTTACCTAATATTCAATACAAACACAGATTATTCTCAAACTTCTTATCATTTTTTCAATTATTATTATTTTTTTGCATAAATATCTTTCTCTTTTAATTTATTCTTTAGATTTATGTTTGAAAACTTTGTGCTAAATATTAGAAATTCAAATACTTTCGAAAGTTATCATAATTTTTCTCTCGAATAGCTTTACATAATTTAATATTTTTTATTTTTATTATTTTTCTTTATCCATTCAAATACGAATTGCTGTTAAAAAGAAATAAATATCTTTCGTTGAATTTAATTAAAGAGTTCACAAAAATATCTTAACTAATATTCGAATACAAATCTTAATTTTAAATCTCTTATTAAAACATTAGTTTTCATTTATTTTTCTGATTGTGTCGATTGCAGGCAAATACCGAATTGCAAATAGGATTGTATTCGTTAGAGTGAGTATTAAAACATTTTCAATACATTTATCTAAACTTTATTATTGCACAAAATTTTTAATTAATATTTGAATCGCACGCCTCAACTGTTTTTCTAGATTTAGAAACAGATTTAGATTTGAATCAAATGGTTATTATTGTTTGAACTAATATTAGAGAAGAGAAAGTTTGTGTATGTTATACAACCTTCTCTCACAACGAGAAATATTCAACTTTTCTTGAGTTAACTTTAACTTACATTACATTACTTGCGATGCCATTGCCCTAAACGTTAACCCAAATAAATTTCAAACAAAAATCTACTCTTTATTTAAACCACAATTTATTTATTTATTATTTCAAATATATTATGCATTAGTCGCTCCTTTGGAGTAATATTTTGTTTAGCGCTTAAATCCTCTTATTATCCCAATTGCAGATTTAAATTGAAAATTAATTCAAACAATAAGTACAAGAATTTTATTAGTTTTGTAAATGAATGGCAACCGTATTAATCGTTTATTACGAACGTATAACTCAATTCGTCTTTTATTTTTCGAGACTTACATCAAATCTATTACTCTTTTGTACGAATAAAACGCTAAAACGCTATTAACAAATGTGTCATTCGTTTCAGTTTTATACATATCATAAGAAAAATGTTAGTTTAAAACTGCTTTAAATGAGAAAATAGTTTTTTTTCGATGCAAAACAGTTAGAGCTGTAAACCGAATGAAATGCATTGTTCGAAAGTAATTGGATCCGTTGTCTCCGATAGCAATGGCGTATTTGTGCCGTTTTGTGCAAATCATGACCCTTTAACTTAGCATATCTATTAGAATAACTAATATGTCATACCTGTAGTTATAGTCATAGTCACAATCACTGACTTCCGTATTGTTTAGCCGTCGCTCACAACAAGACAGAGTGAGTCAGATATCGTCGATTGACTGCATTGACTGCATTGACTACATTATACTACCGATACATCTATTTGAAAGAGTTTTGAGTTTATTCGCCTTCACCTCTCGATTCGTTACTTTTTAACTAATCCTATTACCGACTACTCGAACAGTCAAATCAGGAAAATATAAGAATGATAATAATGAGCAAAAATTATTTAAAACTGTGTTTGGATACAAAATTTGAAATCAAATTTTCACGCCTTTTGTCTTATAAATCATTATAAATGAGCTCTTTTTCCGCTCTAACAAATCAAATCCAATCAAATCCGAAGAGATTTTAGAAAAGTTTTCTTTCTTTCTCTTGAGTCGAGAAGAGAAAAAAGCGATTTAAACGAAATCATTTGAACTTTTATATTAATATAACTTTTATATATCATTTGAAGTCAAACTGTTTTCTTCTTATTTTTTGTGAACTTCTTGTGTATTAATTGCAGATAAAAAAGCAGAGATTAGATTAGATTAGATTTTTAATTGTTTAACAATAAAAAACTCTTTCTTTTGTCACAATTTAATTACTGAATTGAAAGAAAATAAGAAAATAATAAGAAAAATATTATCCGAATCAAACCGAATGCAATATAATTTATTTGGGATTTTCAGTCCTGTGCGGAACAGACCATACGTCCTGTGCTAATGCCGTTTCTTAATTAGTTAGTCAGACGTAAAACTATAGCGAAATTATATTTTCATGTCATTCATGAATGCGCGCTAACTATTGCCAACTATTTTCGCTACAATTTATTTCTATTTATTATTCACTTCTTTTGTATATCTTTTTAATTGTTATTATCTTTTATTTTTGTTCAGTTACTCAAAGCCCGTCATGTCATGGTTAGAGTGGGAGGTATGGTATGACTGGTGATGCCAGCACTCGACTTATGTTCATTTTTATCTTTAACACCACTTTTCGAATATAACATATTTCGAGATATATATATATCTGAAATATAAATATATTTCCAAAATAACAAAAATTATTTTTATAACATATTTGACAGACTATTCGTTTAGGATTTAAATACGATTTCTATGATTAATGATTTGTTTCAACTAAACACAGATTGAGTTCAATATATTATGAAAAATGCATTTTAAGCTTTTATGGCATAGAAATTACACGAATTCAAAATCGTAATACAGCATAAAATCTCTTTTTCTTTATGTTATCTATTTTGGGGACTCTTTAGATCGAGTTATGCTTTGGACCCAATTCTCGAGAATAGAGACCCAAATCGGATACAAAATCGGATATCCGATCCGATCCGACTTTTTCTGGACAGCTATCCGATCCGATCCG
>JAQIYC010000540.1:0-13074 GCA_034699545.1 Porobelba spinosa
ATTTGTAAAAATGCCTAAATTCAAAAATATTACATTAAAGTTAAATCTATATGTATTTAGTCAATTAAAATTTGTTAATGAAATTACTTTAGATTTTTAATATAATTTATACATTTTAAAAGTCTAAGTTAGAATAAAATACGGTACTATTTATCAGTATGTGTTCTCGCGCTATATTGATTATTGAAACCGAGTTCGTGCAACAATTAAAAGTTTTTGTCACTTTTTTCCGCTCTCTAGTCATGACTTATGTTATATGACTCATAAGTTAAAACTAGTGTTGTAAATTTTACTATTTCTGGCAATAGTTAGAATTGCCAATTTTGCAATTTTGTTATAAAAATATTAGAAAATCAAAACATTTTATCAACATTTTTACTATTAATAATTTTTTATCTAACTTTAAAATACACTTGATGAAGTTCTATGCTAATTTAACGTTGTTAATTTGGTGTTTAATGCGTGAATTCTAAAGTTTTATAATATTTAAACAATAAAATGAGGAAACACAATTTATAGAATTTGCAATTTATGGCAATTCTGGTAATAGCTTATGAAATTGACAAAATATTATAAATTATTCCAGTATGTCTTGAGATATACCAGTATTGTCTTGTCTCCAGTATGTCATGACTCATCTGTTTGATTGAATTAATTTGCATTATCTATTCGGGGCTTCACTTCAAGATTAATAAAAGTCAAATCTTTTCTCGAATGTATTTATTATTATTTCAAATTCTATTTCGTTTTATATTTTACACAAACATTTGTATTTTTAAATTTACATTGAAATTTTATTTCACGTAATTGCCGAACGCTAAATAATACTAAAAGTTCTTGGACAGATATTCAATTTAAATAACACAATACCAGACATAACCAAAGGGGGCGTCCCCTCAATTGAAAGTTTTGCCTCTGATCCCCCTAGGATTTTAAAGGGATTCCCCGCCCCCAAAAATTCTGTTAGGAATTTTTAGAATAATTTGTTTGAAAACTTTTTAGAATTTTTCCTGCTTTTATATGGAATGCAAAAATGGCGTAACTTTAACTAAATTAACGCTAAATCCGGTTTAAATCCAGTTAAATCGGGGTTTATTACTTATTTCGGAACCAAAATGGTGTTTTGGCGCAAATTTAGGCGGGAATTCGCCATCTTGTTTTTGAGATGACTCCTATTTGGACCGCGGCTAGGATTTTGAAAAAAATGTCATTTACCCCATGCTGGACCGCCCCCTCCCCCCTCCCCCCCCCCCCCAAAGTCTGGTTATGTCTGCAAAATATCTAAACACAATATCTTTTATTGCACTTTATTTTTGATTTGTTTTAAATTCACAAAACGATATATACTTTAATTTAATTCAATGACATTGACCTCAAAATCACACTTTTGATTGTTTTCGAGTATAACTAAACAAATGTTTGCTTTCATTAATCAAATCAAAACATATTTCCTATAATTGATTGAAACGGAACTGAATTCCTTAAAGAGTTGACAACTTTTGTAGTTTTATTAATCGAAATAAACTAAATTGAGTTTGAATTGAATGTCTGGTCACCTAAAGGTCAAAAGGCATGTGAGAAGACATCGTTTATATTCCTGCGCAAAGAACTACCTGTGCGATTAGCGAATATTATGCAAGAATTGCATTTACTTCCTGAAAATCTGCTGCGAATGCCGAGCGTAGAGCTCGTCCAGAGTTGGTATGAAAGGAGTTTCGATGAGATCCTGGCGTTCGAGAAGTCTGACGCCAACCTGAAGGCAACGCACGAAGACTTCTGCGAATCGCTGATCAAAATCCGAAACCGACACTCGAATGTCGTCCAAACGATGGCACAGGGAGTGATGGAACTGAAGGAAACGCATCAACTCGACCAGCAGACGGAGCACTGCATCCAGTACTTCCTCAACCGGTTCTATATGTCGCGCATATCGATCCGAATGCTGATCAACCAACATGCCGCCCTCTTCGGCTCCTCCGCCGACGTCGCCCTCAACAACCCCCGACATATCGGTTGTATTGACCCGAATGTAAGCCATTGTCTTATTGTCTCCTCTGTTGCCATAGTTTATGAAAATGTATTTTTCGAGCATTTAGTGTAACGTCAAGTCTGTTATATACGACGCCTACGAAAACGCGAAATTTCTTTGCGATCAGTACTACATGACGTCTCCCGACCTGACCATCGATCAGCACAACAGTCAGTCATCACTTTTTCCAACACTTTATACATAATTTAACACAAATTGAATCAATAGTAGTGAGCCATTCGGCGCCAATAAGCCTGGTATACGTGCCCTCACATCTCTATCACATGCTTTTCGAGTTATTCAAGAACTCGATGCGAGCAGTGGTCGAACATCACCGAAACGACGAGAATCTGCCGCCGATTAACGTCACTCTCGTTAAGGGAAAAGAAGATTTGACTCTAAAAGTAAATACTCTTTCGTTTTGTCACATCTTTGAACTAACAGTAAACCCATTGACCGGCAGATCAGCGACAGAGGCGGAGGTATTCCCCGTTCACTCAGTGATGTCCTGTTCCACTACATGTACTCAACAGCGCCGCAGCCGTCAGTTTCGGGCATGAATTCGGCGCCATTGGCCGGTTATGGGTATGGGTTGCCGCTGTCGCGCCTGTATGCGCGCTACCTCCAGGGCGATCTCGTCATCACCTCTCTCGAGGGCTACGGCACGGATGCCATCATTTACTTGAAAGTGCTTTCAAGTGAAGCCAATGAATTGCTTCCGGTATTCAACAAGACTTCGAGCAAACACTATCGCTCAGCCCTCGGCACTCACGACTGGAGCTCCGGTGCTGTGCATCACGTCATCCAACAGTCGAATAGTCCGAACCCAATATCAGCACAGCCTATAGGGCTCAGACACTATAGTATAGCAGCGAATCGTAGATTTACATAACATTTACTCAATATTTCAAATAAATAAAAATATTTATTCGAGTCATTGCTTAAGGCTTTCAATGCTCTCTTCGAACCAAATATTAACTTCAAATCAGATGTTATTCTGAATAAGTCATCCAATTGTGCTCTCGTTTTAACCAATTGTTTCGATGTATTCATGTCTTTCCAATCGAATATTAGTACAAATTTCGGAAATTTGTTTTGAGATCTTAAGAGTGAAAATACAACAAAACTTAATCATTCGGTTGTTTATGTCCAGACTCTGGACTCGAAATCTTTTATTAATCAAAGTTTTATTTTTCTGTTTATTTGCGAATAATAACGAATAGCAATAGACTATTGATGTCTGACTTATAGCTTAGAATATTTGTCGCAATTTTCGGTTCTTTTTCACTAAAAGTCCTCTTTTTCTACATTTCATAAAAACAACAAAAATTTTTAGAGAAAGAAGTTTTAGTCTTTAATTCATATATTTATATGAAATGACTCTTTATTACGCCATTCCTCCCTTTCCTTCCACTGCAATACACAATGATTTTAAAAACAATAATATAAAATATATTTAATTTTAAATTTAAATAAACTAATAATGCAATAAACGATGAGAAGTAGAAAATTGTAATTAAGACTAAATTATAAAATAAAGATCTGTTCATATCGTTGAAGAAAATAATTAAATTCTATTAATAATTATTTACGCCTTTTGTGTTCAATGTATTGGACGACCCATTGGGCGAAAAAATGCCAAACTAGTAGTGCGGGTGCCGTTTGCGGCCGAATCGCGTCCAACCGCTAGATTTGTCACATTATGGCGGAACGCGATTTAGTCTAACATTTAAAATAAAAGTTCAATTAATTATTAATTTAAAATTGATTCAAGAATACCCGACTCTGGCGAGAGAGCGTCGGTTCGAGTGCTTCGAGTCGGTTCACCACCGGATCAAAAACACTCTAATTATACCCTTTTTATTGTTTACAGTTTTTAAGCTCTAAAGCTATTTTGAAAAAACTTGAGAATTAGCCAGCAGTTAGCCAGCACCACTCGCTAGAAGATTTTATGTTTGATAAATTCTGACTGATAATCTCCATAGATGAGCATGTTCTTGGCAATTTTCATTTTTGGTGAATTTTACAATACTTTCAAATATTGACATTCCATTTAGGAAAGGACGTTTTTAAAAAAATGATTACGGTAATTACGGTAATGTGTCAAATTGGAAAAATGCACATTTTGAGTTATATTACGGGACGTTATTTTTAAAATTTGTTGATTCAAAACAGAGTTCTTCAGCTCAAGTCTCACGCATTGTTGTTCTGTGCGTTATATCGGATCCAATCAATCAATTATTGCCTAAACATTCAAATAGTTTTCAATAGACATTGCCTTCCCTTTCATTATCGACTCAATCTTTTTTTTAAAGCAGTTTTTAATTAAAGAATAATTTTTAATCGAAATAAAGTAAATAAAATGGTTTTCAAGACTTTAAATACCATTTAATTTAATGTTTGTATAAATTCACTGAAATTGTGTGAATAATGACAAAAATGTATGAAAAGACTCAATCGGTTCGTATAAATCAAATAAAGATTGAATTGAATTAAAATAAATTTTAAACTTAAAACGAATTAATTGAACCCCAAATCATAGAAACGGATTCATTCGGAATCTGATGAATATCTTCGATGACGAGACGATACCTTCTTGTGCGACGAATAGCTCTTATCTCTGGAATTAATTGTTTTATGTTTGGCCTCTCTTTTTGAGCCCAAATCGCTGTCGACTGCCCTTTCGGTTCGGTTTCGATCGTGTCTTTCATCAGATCTCTGCAAATGTCGACAAATATTATTAAATGATTTGTTTATTAAACCAAAAGAGTTGCCAAACCTTATTGATCTCAGTCTTGGGAAGCGGTATATCTGTTAAATCCAAAGGATTGTCAACACTTTGCTTATCATTCCGTACCTCTAAGTGTCTCTCTTGTGATATCTCTCTTCTATTTCTCTTCCGATCATTAGAACCAAACTCTTCATTCATTTTAACCTCAGATTTAACAAAATTTCTTTCATTTTCTTTGCGCTCAAAATATCTGTTTGAATACGAGTCGCCATTATTTCGATTATCGTCTCTCCTCTCAATCGAGTCGTGTTTAGGAGAATAGCTTTCGTCGCGTTTCCGAAGCGGAGGCTCTTCAGTGAACACTCTTTTTCGAGAAGTTTGCCGATCAATACGGTTCTCATTATCGGAGCTCTCCCTTTGACTCTCTCTTTGAAATCTGTGGCGATTATCAAAATCTCGACTCATATACCGATTGAATTCGTTTCTAAAAAGAATTTATAGTTAGAAGAGTTGTTAGTAATTGTTCGACAAATAGATGTTTCAAACTATAGTCCAAACCTTTGCCGATAATCGCCTCTTCTTTCGAATCTGTTTCGATCGAAATCCCGATTCTCTGCTCTTCTATAGAAACCAATCAAAACAAATTCAAAACTCCTTTCCCTTCAACTATACCTTTGTTTTCCAGAAATGACTTCCTTGAGGCTCACGAGGTTCGACTGCGCTTTCTTCCAGTGCGGAGGCGTCTCACTGCCCGACCGGTGTGACTCATGACTGGGCGAAGGCGTTCGATATCTCTGTTTGCAATAATATATCAAAAGTTAAGTTAAGTTCAAAACATCTCCAAATCATCCAAACCTTATGACCTCTTCCTTTGAACTTACGTCCGGAAGAAGTTCTTTCATAACAATTGCTAAACGACTCTCTATTGCTCTGAACGTCGTTTTTCGGTTCGATGTCTCGCATCAAAAAGTTATTTTTAGGAATGTCTGGGATTTCTTCGGGTCTGACAGAGCACTCGGCACTCAATTCGTCCCTTTCTTTGTCACTACAGGTAAGTTCGAAAACAATGTTTTGTTCGCTATTAGTGTTCATTAAATCTCAATTGTGTTTACTTTTGGTCTTCCAGTTCTTCTTTAGCCTTCTTATGCTTTTTGTGTTTCTTCTCTTTTCTCTTTTTGCTCTTCTGTTCCTCTTCTCTCTCGTCGTCATCACTCGTCAACTCTCCGTCAGATCGCTTCGACTTATCCTTTCGATGCTTTTTCTTCTTATCTGAAGATTAATCAAAATTTCAGAAATAAAGACATTGTTTGCAATCCAATGCAGACATTGATTCGGTTATCAATTCATTAAACGCTATAAATAGACAATAACTGCCTTTAAATGATTCCATCAATAGATTAGATTAAGTCTTGTTTTAACTTATTTTTATTCGTTTAAACATTTTTTAAAACAAATAATAATTAAAACAAAACTATTTGACTATAGATTCTATTCATTTATTTAATTTATAGTAAATTATTTATTTCTAAATTCTAATCGAATTGAGACTTACCTGTAAATCAATTATTAAATTCAATTAATTAATGATTAGACATAATATGTGCTGACCTTTCGGTTTGATTTGAGGTATGAGTTCCCCGCAGTTGGAAATGACGACTTCCAACAATGGCTTACAGTCCTCACCAACCGATTGGTTCTGCACCTCATCGATCACCTCTTGACCCGACAATACGTGTCCGAACACGACGTGAACGCTATATATGGGCAAAGATGACAACCGATTGTTAGTTAAGTCATACAATTGGAACCAATATGTAATACCCGTCCAAATGCGGCGCCGGGTTTAGTGTTCTGTAATATAAATCAAATTATTAATAAACTGTTAGTAAAGAAGTGTTTGTCTGACATAAAAAATTGAGAGCCGTTTGTGTCCTTTCCTCTGTTGGCCATCGATAGCAGAAACGGTTTGTCGTGTTTTATATCGAAGTTCTCGTCTGAAGAAACGGTTTTCAATTCAATATTAAAAATCAAAATCATTGACTCATTCCTACCGCTGAAGGTTCCGCCAAATATGGATTCGCCTCCTCTTCCGTTCCCTGTATTGCAAATATATTTAGTTATCGAAAGTGAGTAAAGGGGGAAAGAAGGGAAGGGAGGGAAGGGTGTGGAGCGGCGGAGGGCTCACCCATAGAGAAGTCTCCGCTTTGTATAATAAACTGTTTTACGATTCGATGAAATATCACGTTCTTGTAGTGCAACGGCTTTCCCGTCGTTTTGCCCAAACCCTTCTCGCCTTCAATCCAATCATTTCAACAAAAATTACATTTATTTTCAATCAATTGCCGAAAGAATAGCTATATTTGAATACCAGTGCAAAGCGAACGGAAGTTATCGCAAGTTTTGGGACAAATGTCGTTAAAGAGTTCGAAAACGATTCGACCAACTGTTCGGCCAAACGGTTAGATCGAATGCAAATACAATTCGAGTTATTGTTAAATCAAGTCAAGTGAAGAACAGACCGTTTTTGGTGCCAATGGCGATGTCGAAGAAGCACCGGTGCCTCAACTTCGCGATGTCTGTCATCTCTAGTCGACTTCAATCTCTTAACCGATTCGAAGACAAATCCAAACAATACTAAATCGAAGTCAAGTCAAAGCAAAGCAATAATTCATTTGTTTATTAATTTATATTTAGTTTAGTTTTTATTTATTTTACTAAATCCAAACCAAAACTATTACCAATAAAACAATTTAAATAATTATAAATAAATACATTAAATGTTTTCTAATTAATGATTATTTGGTTTTAAATTATAAAACAATTATTGATTAATCGAATAAATATTAGATTGATTTAATAGTTTTGCAATCAATTGATGTTTACATTGAAAGCATTGCAAAAAACATAATGAAGTAATGAATTGTCAGATACTGTACACTACAGGTCTGTACTCTCTATGTCTCCAACGCTATATCGCATAGTATAGGCATTCAATGCTTTGGTTTTGCGCCCAAACTGTCCGATCGATTCACAGAATATTCTCATATTCTAAACGACTCAACACTTATTAAACTTTAAAATTAGTTTATATTTTCTAATTATTTTTACTTTAACTTAAATTAATTTTTGTTTAACACATATTGACATTCAGGCGAAGTATCGCTCGAATTGTACAAAAAATTGATTAAATATTAATTTATTTTAAAACTAAACGATTATTATTTCAATACAAATAAATGATTATTTGAAAAGTTTTGACAAAATCTATAATTGAATATAAATTATTAAATCCTTATTAAGTGAACAAAAAGTAATATAAAAATCCAAACAATAAAAGCAATGCAAAGCAGAACTGAGTGAAGAGGAAGGGGTGGAAAGGGGTCTAAGGGGTGATCCGTACGAATTTGGTGCCGACGAGAGTGCAGAAGCCCTCGTCCTGTAGAGTCTTGAGCGCGTCGTCGAACATGTCTCGGGAGACCATAGCAGTGGTAGAGCTCTTCAACTCATTCAACACGTTTGGGTAACTGAACTGGAGTTGAGTCTCACTCTGACCTCTCTTTTCGCTTCTCATGGACTCCAAGAGTTGCTTCAAAGCCGACGACAACTCATTGCGTCGCTTCCGAGTGGTGGCACTCATACCAGTGGTCAGAATGGAAATGTCGATCTTCCCGGAGAGCGGGTCAGTGGCGGACTGTTTGATGGCCTCGCGATGCAGTCTTCGGGCCTCATCGACGTCACTGATGTCGACCACATTCTTGAAGCGCATCTTCGCGTGCGCTTCGGCCAAACGGATCAGTGACTCGAGTTGTCGCGGATAAGCACTGATCTGACCCTTTCCTGAACCCACTTTCCGCATCTCTACGTACGCGTGCTTTAGGGCCTGTGCGGCCTCTTCCGACAGCACCGGATGGAAGTTCATCCGCGCGTAACCGATATAGTCCTTCAAAAGACTCAAATCAAGAAACTCTTGGCTCTCGTCGTCGCGCGACCGGTGATAAAGTGAGACCAGATGTCGGGCCAGACGGCGGTCGTACTCCTCGTCTTGTGGGTCAAGCAATAGGAATATCAAATCGAATCTAAAATCAATCCAAACTATAATCAGAGTCGACGAGAGATCAAAATGTTTTGGTCAGACCTGGACATCAAAGTCGGCGGTAATTCGATGTTTTCGGTAATCGTTTTGTTTTTATTCCATTGCGATTCGACCGGATTGGCCGCCGCGAGGATCGACGTTCGGGCGTTGAGTTGGCAAACAATACCCGCCTTCGCGATGGAAATGGTCTGCTGTTCCATCACTTCGTGCAGAACAGATCGGGTCGAGTCAGACATTTTGTCGAACTCGTCGATACAACAGATGCCGCCGTCGCTCAGCACTAGAGCCCCCGTTTGCAAAACCATTTGCTTAGTGTCCGGGTCTTTGGTCACGTATGCCGTCAGACCCACAGCACTCGAGCCTTTGCCGCTCGTGTACTGCCCTCTCGGCACCAGATTGTAAACGTACTGCAAAAGCTGCGACTTACTGGTGCCCGGGTCGCCGCACAGCAGGATATTCAGTTCTGAGCGGAAACTTCGCAACTTTCCGGTTGGGTTGTTGTTGGAGAGGTTGTACTCCTTTCGGGTGCCGCCGAACAACTGCAAGAGAATGCCTTTCTTGATGTCCTCGTGCTCGTATATGCTGGGCGCCAGTGCGAACGACAGGCGCTCGTAGATGTCGGGCAGGTTGGAGAGGGCGATGAGGCGGTCGATGCGCTCCTTCGAGAGCTTGAGTTGGTGTCCGTCGTCGTGAAGGCGTTTGGTCTCGACTTTGCGGTAATGGACGACATCGACGTGAGTCCTGTAGACGGACTTCACGTTCCGCTTGTTCGGGTGCAGACGAATAGGGGTCGCCCTATAGATGCCGGTCACCGTCACCCTCTCGCCCGGTTGCACGTTGTCCACCAGGTCTGCGCACCCGTACAACAGCACCGTATAGGGCGTCTGTCCGGCCGGCATGTCGTCCGGCGACTCCTGGAGTTTGATCTGTTGTTTGTCTGTGAATTGGGATCTGTTGTGAACCAAACGGAACGAGAAGTTGGTATTGCATTGGCGGCAGACGTGCGGCTCAGCTATCGATCCGCGATCGACGGCAACGGTCACCTCGAGGTTGCAAACCGTGCACTCGAAGAACGCGACCGACATTTCCGCGATTATGTTCGAACATCGCGTAACCATTCCTGAAATGGTCACCAATTGGTTGATGTTCTCGGGATTCAGATTACGTAAGTTCAAAGTCTTGGCCACATTGTAGGGCCGAACGCAGATTCGGTCCATTTCGGGAATGCCTTCCGAATAGAGTTCGTTAAACACTTCGTTGACCGCAATATCGAACGTCGGAACCACTTCTTGCGGATACGACACGAGCTGTCGATAGAGAGTCGGATCGAAGCGCTGAATGTGTCGACAGTTTATGTTAAGAAAGGGTTCGCCGATTATCACCATTTCGTGCAGTTTTCGTATATAATACGGCCCTCTCTGGCCGTCCGCCTGCGAGTCGGTATCCATCGGAATGTCTGCCTCCAACTCATCCGAATCCAAGTCCTGTGCATCAAATCCCGGGTGTCTTAGGAATCGCTTAAACTTTTCTCTGCACTGATTGATAGTGACATCCGTTCCCCAAATGACGAGTTGGGGAACAGAACTCAACTGCAGATCACTAGAGGCCACAGCTATGCCCTCTTCGGCCCGGCTTTCCGTCTCTCCGACGTTGATCTGACGGACAGTTCGCGATTCACTCGTTATGTCAAACCTCTTCTTCGCTGCACTTCTGGCGCCACTTCGGGTCGAACTGACCGACGAGTGACCGAATTCGGTCGACCCGTAGTGCAGAGGAGAGCTCAGGTTTATCGGATCGCTTAGGAGTCCAACACTACTTCCCACCGGAGTTCGGCTTCGGGTCTGAGATTGCGGTTGCGATCCATTCGGCTCTTCCGTAGCCATCGGTTCACTCCTGTCGACCGACTCTTCCGACAAACGGTTGGTTCGATTCGACCGCAAACTCCTTTCACTCATTTCGGATGAATTGTTGGCTTTTGTCGAAACGTTTTGACGCCTTTGTCGCGAAGATCGGGAGGACTGAGAGGTAGGGCTCGACTCGCGCTTCGACGAAGACTTTTGTGGCGTTGGCTTCGACTGCGAACGAGTCGTTCGGTTACTTAAATCGCTTCGAGAACTACGAGAAGACATCGCTATTGAGTTCAGCAATGGTTTGATTGGATTTAATGGCAATTCAATTGAATTCAAAATCGATTTGTTGTCTCAAAACGAAACCACAGTTTGTGTTAAAAAACTTTTGTCTTTAAAGGCCTTTCACTCGAATTGGCGCCAAATGTGTGAAACTGAGGCAAAGACTGTCTTTCTATAGAGTGTCGACTATTTTAGGCTTTTATGGATTACTTTAGATCTTATTTTCATATAATTTTAAGTATTTCTAATTTTTATATCAATTAAATTAGTATTAATTTTATTAAAATTATTGTTTTAACAAAATAACTACAAAACCAATTGAAACCT
The DNA here is from genome assembly GCA_034699545.1 of Porobelba spinosa. Classification (NCBI taxonomy): domain Eukaryota; kingdom Metazoa; phylum Arthropoda; class Arachnida; order Sarcoptiformes; family Damaeidae; genus Porobelba; species Porobelba spinosa. Next base: position 11,310 of record JAQIYC010000540.1, read on the forward strand.
CAGGTCTGGTTAACAAAACCCAAAACGGGTTTCACTAAAACGTTATTTATTTGAAGCAAAACGCGCTTTAATGACAACTTTAACATAAACTTTGAGTCATTTAAACATTTGTTTATTTATTAAAGCAATTCATAAAATGTTGAAAACTATTTGTAAATCATATTGTTTTCGACGGAAGTGTCGATCGATTGCTTTGATCGGAACTAAAAGACATCTCACGAGTGAAGAGAATCTGCAAAACGAAAGAGAGGAACCAATTGTCTCGACCTTTGAGTCAATTAGGTCTGCAATGAGTGGTAAGAGTTTGAGTCAACTCTTGAGCGATGCTTCAGATGATGTCAAAGGCATTGGTTTCGACTCTAAAGAACTAACAAATTATGTCTCAAATGATTCGGTCGTCAGAAGAGAACAGAAGAGACAGGCTTTGAGTCCAAAGACGGCGCCGGAAGACACGACAGTCATCCTATTCCCGGGTCAGGGAAGTCAGTTCGTAGGGATGGGCTATAATGTCATCGATTCGTCGAATGTTAAGGAAATGTTTGAAATTGCGAAACAGATCTTAGGCTACGATCTGCTGGACCTGTGCCTCAACGGGCCGGCAGAGCGACTCAATACCACTCAATACAGTCAGCCCTCGATATTCGTCACATCTTTGGCTGCAGTCGAACAGCTGAGAGAGCGCCGCACCGGCGATGTCGAGGCCTGTGTGGCCACTGCGGGCTTCAGTGTCGGTGAATTGGCGGCTCTGGTCTTTGCCGGCGCTCTCTCTTATGAAGACGGACTCCGTTTAGTCAAACTGAGGGCCGAAGCCATGCAATACGCGTCAGAACTGGTGCCGTCGGCTCTGATGACTACATTCTTCAACGCCGACGCGAGAATTGGCTTCGGCTGTAATGCCGCCAAAGAGTGGTGTCTTCGCAAAGGCATAGAACCGGAGTTTGCCGTTTGCACAGTCGCCAACTACCTGTTCCCTCATTGCAAAGTGATTGGTGGACACGAAGAGGCCATCAATTTCTTGCAATTGAATGCTAAGGACTTTGGCATTAGAAGGACTAAACGACTGCCCGTTTCGGGTGCTTTTCACACCAGTTTGATGGCACCGGCGAAGGACGTTATGAAGGAAGCACTCAAACACGTGAAACTACAGGTGCCGTTAATTCCCGTTCACTCGAACTTTGACTCAAAGATCTATAGAGACGTCGATTCGATTCGAACGAAGTTAACGAAACAAATGGTATTTCCCGTCCGTTGGGAACAAATACTTCACGTCATCTACGATCGACCCCAGGATCTCAAGTGCCCGAAGACCTATGAATGCGGGCCCGGGTCTGCACTTCTGGCCACTCTGGGTATGGTTCACGGCGTCGCTCGAAGGAATGCCCATAACATACCCGTATGACCAGTGCTGCCAATGATTTATAATTATGTCATTTATTAGAATTTTGATTCAATTCTATAATTAATAAAATAATTATTTGAATAAACGTATTGAACGACAAATACCGGTAATAGGAATTGCGAAGTAGTTTAGATAAACTCGAGTTAATTCCAAAGTTAAACCGAATGTAGTCTTAAAATGTCAACTAATACTGCTTTGGAGTCCCTAAGGACAGACCTATTCGCTCGGAATAGTCTACAAAAATAGTGACTTTTATTAATTGTAGAACTGAGTCATTATTACCGGTTAGACTTTGTTCGCGTCGTTTATAAGTGGCTTAGATTTAAAAACAGGATTTAGATATAAATCCTAATCGCGTTCGGACTG
>JAQIYC010000541.1:0-13074 GCA_034699545.1 Porobelba spinosa
GAGGAAATAACTACTTCGGGAACGAACTGACCGTCAAATTGGAGTCAATTAAGAACCAGAAAGAGAGAGAATCACATGTTTTGATGGAATTGATTAAAGCGCCGAAAGTCAAGAACTATATACTCTCTGCCGATAGAAGTGTCGCTCAAAACGACTTCAAGCCGTCGGACATTGTCTCCGAATTAGGTTTTTTCGGTGCCGTTATTGGCGATCAAAACGAGATTATCCACAACACCTACGCAGGGTACTTTTTCAAGAGTAAATATTATGGGGCTAATGAAGGAGGACTTGAGGCAGGGTTAGGAGCATTTGATTCGCCGTTTCTTTATTGATATCTTTTTAATTGTTGTTAAACTATAGATTAGGTTTATATAATTATTATAATAAATTATCCAGATAAATATTTTGCTTATTCAACAGTTTAATATTTAAAATAATTTATTCTTAGTTAAATAAATTAAAATTTATTATAATATTTATAGTATATTTTACTTTTTTGGCGCGCACCCAGGACAGGAAATTTTTTAGACTTCTCGATGCCAAGGCGGATTATTGGTTAATTCCCTTTCCACGTCGACATTACATATTAGAGGTAAAATTTTTAAAAGAGAAGGATTAGTGACTCAACTTTTTTGGCCAACTCTGGAAATGAGCTAAAAAGTGTTCTCTTCACGAGGAAATAATACGTATATGTAATTTATTATATTGAAGCGAGTTTCGTCTCAAAGCGCGCGGGTCGCCTTCAACCTGGTGGTCGACAGCAATTACGGGCATTACGGCAACTTCCCTACGCCTCGTCTATCCACTTGTTAGTAGCTCCGCTCTTATTGGCCAAATTGTCGAACGCGTTCTGTTTGCCGTCTATGCCAAGTCGTGCCGATCGGATGATCGGTTGGCAGAAAACTAAAACGTTTTCGGCAAACCTAGAACGAAACAACTCAAAGGTCTGGTTGCTACTTACAAAGCGGCCAGACCGATCAATATTATAGTGATGGGAGTCCAGACCGAAAGTGTTGTCGGTGCGAGTGTTGACCGGATGTGAGTGTTGGCGATGAGTGGTGTGTTGTGTGGGTCGGACGACGTGAGACGGAGACGGGCGCCAAGTCCTGGTGACCACTAGAACATCGATGGATGAGTGACCAGCGGTGCGACGAGGAGTTCCCAAAGTCGGGGAGACTTGGTCGAGCACAGGGTCCAGGCCAAGTCTCTACCCAAGCACAAACACAATAAAAAAAATATAACTCAAAACAAAAGTGTTTTTACTCTTCGGAGACGACTGAACGAATTCCAGTATTGGCAGTAATATTTACAATAAGTAATGGGCGGAAAAGGATATGAAAGTAGAGAACATGTGCTGAGCACGTGTTCGAATACACGATAATAGTCGCTAAACTAATAATCATTTTTTGCTAATCGAAAGACTTAAAAGTTTATAATAAAATGAGTGATTGCGTCATCTCAAATTAAGACTTAATTTAGTGTTAAACCGGTTGAATTGGCTTTAAAATCGGTTTTTGTAAACAAAATGGCGGTTTGGCGCGCAAATTTTGGCGGAAATCCGTTATCTTGTTTTTAAGCTGACTCCTACCTGGACCCCCTAGGATTTTGGGGGAAAATGAGTCATTTACCCCTACCTAAATCCCCTAACCTGACCGACCTTGGCCAACCGTGGTTAAAGGCTACACGTTCTATGCTACAATATAAACATTAACTTATACACGATCTACGGTTTATATTTAATAAAATATCTTAAATATAATTTTGCCAACAAAATGACAGACCCAGTGTTATATTTACTACATTTAATATGTGTTTCGTCCAAATTTTGATTAAATTTTTTTTTGTATTTTTATTTATTGTAAAATTTTTAATTAATTGTTTAAAATCAGTTTTTAAATTTCTATTCAAATAAATTGTAAAACTTAGCTATTGATAAGCGAGCAAAGACTGAATTAAACTTATATCACGTTTAATGAGCACATGTCAACTCATACTTACATTAAACTCAGGGATGTCGGTGGTCGACGAAGTTAGGGGGGGGGGGGGTCAGCCTAAAAAATTTTGCTCAAAATTCTGGGGGGGTCATGGTAGGGGTTGGCGAAAATATAGGTCTAATTTTTACTCAATTTAAACTGGATTTAAACTGAATTTAAACCGGATTTAAACTGGATTTAGGCAAATTAACTGGATTTAACTAAATTTACTATTAAATTAACTAAAATAACACTAAATTTAGGTATTTTAACTGAGTTTAAACCAAATTTAGCACTAATTTAGGTCAAAAAGTTAAAAAATTTGCCGGCCGAGTTCGGCGGCCGGCAAATTTGTATAGGGGAGGGTCCTCGCCGGGCTTAAAATTCCTGGGGGGTTAGAGGCAAATTTTTCAGTCCTGGGGGGGGGTTGACGGGCTTGACCCCCCCCAGTCCGACATCCCTGATTAAACTTAAATTTATTCTCACCTTTACTTAGATTTTGATTTATTTAACTTAGACTTATACTCAGGCCTGCACTTGAGCTGAGTAAAAATGTCATAGATGAGCTGGAATTCAATATTAATTCTGAGTATTTTAGAAATACTATTTATTTAATTAAAAAGTTTATATTCATTATTAAAATTATTTGTTGTTTAAATAGTTACAGCCATTTTGAAAAATAAGTTCAGTCATTCCCTCTTTTTTCCCCCATAACACATGTGAGGCAATCAATCACAACATCTCAATAAAACTATATTTTGTACGATTTTAGATACGTTTTTTATGAATACCCTTATAACTGTTTTCATGTGTTTTATGTGTTATGGGGAAGAAAAGAGGAAATGACTGAACTTATTTTTCAAAATGGCTGTAGACGATTTTATTAATAAATATAAACTTTTTAATCAAATAAATAATATTTCTTAAATACTTAAAGTTAATATTGAATTCCAGCTCACCTATGACATTTTTACTTAGCTCAAGTGCAACAATTTTATACTTACCTTACACATACTCATCTCCAGTCATTACACACATACTCATCTCTAGTTTGAAATCATATAATTTTTATATACCCTAAAATCCCATAGATAAGCCGCGGGTTATCTAATAAATTTAGAGGATTTTTAGCCAAATTCTCATCTGCGGGCTATCTATGGGGTGCGGGCTATACAGTAAAATATAAAATTTTTGATGAATAAAACTATTTTTAAAGTTGAATTAAATATTATCAAAAATTAAGATTAGATTTAGTTAAATAAATATTAAAATCTTTTAAATTTGATTTGTAAATCAAATTCAAGTAATATTAACTCAACAGTTATTGTTTTTGAAGTCATTGCAGAAACTAATGCTTCATTAAAAACTCGTTTAATTATATAAAACATGTCTTACTTTAAGTTATTAAAACGTATTTACATCTGCGGGCTATACATGAGGTGCGGGCTATCTATTAAAACTAAATATTTTACAAAATAGCTATTTTTTAATACTGCGGGTTATACACGGGGGCGGGCAATCTATGGGATTTTAGGGTAATTACAAAAAACAAAACAAAAAAAATATCTTAATAAGCGAGTCAAAGTAAAAGTTTCGTGGCTCAAATATCTCCTAAACTATAAAAGCTACATAGTTTATCATATAAACTTTGTTCCAGCTCGTTTAGTTTAAACACAGTAATTAAAAATTGAAACTTTTTTCTTAAAGACTATTTTTCAAACTCAAAATTGAAAATTAAATCAAACATTACTTGTATTTCCAATCGTTTATATCCGTTACGTGAGCTTTCGTATGACGAGTCAAATAAGAGCGAGTCTTAAACGTCTGGCCACAGCCGGACCACTCGCACGCAAACGGCCGGTCAGTGCTGTGAACAACGTTTTTGTGTTCATTTAAACGATTGTTAGACTTAAACCACTTTTCGCAACCGATTTGATCGCATTTAAAAGGCCTGTCGTCTGAATGACTCAATTGATGTGAAGTGAAGGCGTGCTTATAGTGAGTCTCGTATTGGCAGTCATTGTAATCGCATTTGAATTTAGTTTTACTCTCTTTCTGATGAATGTATTCGTTGTGTTGTATTAGACGTCCATTCGAAGCAAAACTTTTATTGCATTCCAAACACTTAAACGGCTTTTCATTCGTATGTCTACTCCGGATGTGAATCAATAAATTATATTTTCTTTTGAACCTCTTATCGCAGTCATCGAAATCACATCTATTTTAAAAACAACAATATATTCAATCATTAAAATAAATTAAGTTTTGAAAAAACTATACAAAAAAAGCTTAAAAATCTTAATATAATATTTTAAGTCTATCTGTGAATTATTAAGGAATTTCAATAAATTAAAAATGACTCTGTAGTGGATAATTAACTTTTAGTGCTTTATTGCACCTCTATGTGAGAAAGCATAAACATTTTAGATTAGAAGCGGTCGAACGTAAATTGTAATCAGCATTAAATCAAACATTACGTGTATTTCCAATCGTTTATATCCTTTACGTGAGTTTTCGTATGACTACTCAGAGATGACTGCGTCGTAAACGTCTGGCCACAGCCGGACCACTCGCACCCGAACGGTCGGTGAGTGTGAGCAACGGTTTTGTGATAACGTAAACGAATAATAGTTTTAAACCTCTTATCGCAACCGTTTTGATCGCATTTGTAAGGCTTGTCCTCTGAATGTACTTTCATTTTATGTAATATCAATGAAGACGTGTTGAGAGTCTTGAAGCGGCACTTATTGTAATCGCATTTCAATTTAATTCGGCTTTTCTTCGGGTGACTGAACGCCTTGTGCTGGTCTAAGCACTTCTTGAAGTGAAAGCATTTCTTGCATTTCCAACACTTAAACGTCTGTTTAATCGCCGGTTTCGGCCGTTCCGTATGTGTAGACCTAATGTGAGACAACATTTTCTCTTCGGTTTGCAAACACTTATGACATCCAATCGATTCGCAATAAAATCGTTTCGATATTTTCGAGTAATAATATAAACTCTTATTCGGATTATTAGTTCCAAACTCTTCACTCGATTTCACTTCATTTTCAATACTTTTTTTCAACTTTTTGTTCAAAAGACGCAATGATTTCTTACATTTGCCGCTCAAAGCACTTCCAGTAACCAATTGTCCACTCTTTGAGTCAATCACTTGTTGGTAAACATTAAGCATTTGATTGAAATCAACTCTTCGGTCAACTTCTTGTTCAGAAGAATAAGTCATTTGATTTGATTCCAACTCTCGGTTCAAAGCACTTCCAGTAACCGATTCTTCACTCTTTAAGTTCACCACTTCTTCGTAAACATTAAGTTTATTATCAACTCTTCCTTCAACTTCTTCTTCAGGAGAATAAGTCATTTCATTTAAACCCAACTCATGGTTGGACTCATTATCCGATTCTTCACTCTTTAAGTCAACCACTTCTTCGTAAACATCAATCATTTGATTGAAATCAACTCTTGAGTCGACTTTTTCTTCGGGAAAATAAATCATTTCATTCAAATCCAACTCTCGGTTGGACTCACTTTCCGTCGGTTTTATTGTTTCTGATATTTGACTCAATTTTTGGACATTTCTCTCACTTTTATCTAATTCTCGTAATTCTAATGACTTTTTGTTGAATACAATCAACTTATTAACGGTTTCACCACTTCTTGTATTCAATTCTTCGTTAGAAACACTTCCAACGACAGAGACTTCGTTGAAATCACTTTCTGTTTCTTGTCTTTCACTTGTGTTCGCCTTTTGTCGCAAATTATTTCCATTAAAACCTATTTTTAATCATTTATTCAAACGTTAAATACTTTATTCAAAATAATGTTTTTTTAGTTATATTTAAAATCAAAAACATTTCAATACTTTTAATCCGATTTTGTTTATCCAATGAATGAACGGATTGTTTGCCTTTCAGTCGATATTCGTTTAAATCTAGTTTTCCATCGATTCTCTCATTAAGTCTTTTGTAATAATCTTCTAATTCATCTAAAGTTGGTTTAACCGCAAGTTTTTGATCACAAATACACTTATCATTCAAATCCAATAAACATTTTCTGTATTTTTCGAGAAATTTCACACATTTTTGCGAAAATATTAAATCATTTAATAAACGATTGTTTTCTTCTTTTAACTCTTCAAACAAATCACTTATCAGTATTTGAGCCATAATTTAATTGCAATTAATTGCAAATAAATTAACGAAATATAAAAAATGCGAAACAATTTCACAATAAAATCAAAACCGATTCAACTTTTTATAGACATTTGTTTGTAAACATGTGTTGACAACAGAGTGTTGTCATAACAACTGTAATAACAATAAGTGATAAAATTGTTTTGATTTTAGTCGTAATGTTTTAACTGTTTTGAATTGAATTGAATTTAATTCATTTAATTAATAACAAATAAAAGTAATATTATTTCTGTAATTATGTCTAATTTATTGACATTTGAATTGTTTGAAGACCTAAAACAAGAAAACAATCGACTGTTAACTGATTTAAAGTTTACTCAAAAATGTGTGACATTTCTCGAAAAATACGGAAAATGTTTAATAGATTTGAATAATAACTGTATTTGTGATCAAAATATTGTAATTAAATCGCAATTAAATGAATTGGAAATAGAGTTCAAAACACTTGATATTCAGTCAATCGATTCAATCGATTCAATCGATTGTAAATATGATATAGAAATCAAAGAATTAAGTAATGAATCGATTGATGAAAATCGTGTTTCGGATCAGAGTTTGGTTCAAAACTCTGTCATCGATTCAGATAATTCAAGTAGTGGTCAGTTGGCAGAGAAGAGAACTGATGGAACGGAAGAGCTTATAATAATAAGTGAAGCCATCGATGAGTTAACTCCTTCTGATGATGATATCAACACAAGAATTAGTTTCAATGAGGAGTTTGATGTCTCCAGCGATGACTCAAACATTGGAAGTGATTCTAATATAACAAATGACAACAAATGTATTGAAAAGTCGATCAAAACTGAAGAAAGTGTTCAGAAATTGAGTCATGAGTTTAGAGAAAAGATTAACAAAAATAGCGTTAATTCTAATGAAGCGAACAATCAATTAATTTGCGATCGGATTGGCTGTGGACTCAAGTTCGGCCAAAACGATCAACTCTTGGCGCACATCAATAGTTGCCATAAGAATCAAAATCTATTTCGATGTCTGGAATGCAAACAATGCTTGTCTTCAGAAAAATATCTGAAAATCCATATTCGGAACAATCACTCGAATCGGACCTATCGGTGCGAATACAGTAATTGTGTGTTTGAATCGCGATTCCAATCGAATTTAATGAGACATTTCTGGAATAAACACAAAATAAAATATCGAAACTCAGATAAATTAGTCGCGAACTACACGAGGGAAGGCATTCAGGCCCAGGAGAGGGACAACCATTCGAATCGAGTCTATCGGTGCGAATCCAGTGGCTGTGAGTTTGAGACGCGATTGCAATCGGATGTTAAGAAACATGAGTTAACGCACAAAAAGAGAGAGTATTTTAATTGCATTGAATGTAATAAAAGTTATTTTAATGGAAACACATTTAAAGCACATATTCAGACGTATCACAGCTCTGACGTCGAGTATAGGATTGAAGAGATTGAGGGCCAGAAGAGGTATGTCTGCGATTGGAGCGGTTGCGGCAAAAGTTATTCGTCGACACAAATGCGGGAATTGGTCAGTCATTATCGGACAATACATACGAATGTAAAGCCATATAAGTGTTTGGATTGCGACAAAAGTTTTTCAGTTAAGAGGTATTTAGTAAAGCACCGGAAGTCTCATACGACGAACACGACTGAGAGAAAAGAGGTTTTGTGTAACTGCACTGAAACTGATTGTCAGTTTGAGACCAAATTTAAATTTGAGCTCAACGTAGATAAGGCCAAACATTTGCCTAAGATTTTTAAATGTTCTGAACCCGACTGTCGGTTCGAGAGTACATTCAAAAGTGTAGTCAAAGGCCATCAGAGAACGCATTCAGACGCCAGACCTCATAAGTGCCCTCAACTCGATTGTGGCCTACATTTCAAAAACAAAGGCGACTTAACCCATCACATTAGGTATGTCCACATCGCCGAACGGAAGTTCGCGTGCGATTGGCCCGGATGTGAGATGAGGTTCAAAGCGAACAAAGACCTCAATTGTCACAAACAGATCCATCAGAACAAACGGCAATACATTTGTGATTTCGAGGGATGTCTTAAAGGCTTTAATAACAAGAAAACACTTACGGCTCACAAGAAGAGACACGACGGCTCACACCGGACTCACCCGTGCAGTTGGCCCGGCTGTCAGCACTCGGCAGTATCGAATTCAATGCTATTAATACATATGAAACGGCATCAGAACATCCGGAGCATAGAGTGCACGTACGACGGGTGCGACAAATGCTTTATCACAACCAGTGAACGCAATAATCACTTGCGATCACACGAACGGACCGATCAGTTTGAGCCCAAATTCAGTTGTGATTCATGTATTCGAAAGTTTGTTTCGAAGAAAGTGTTGAAAACGCATAGACTCCGAGCGCACGGAACTGAGCCGAAGCCGTTCGGGTGCGAGTGGCCGGAGTGCGGGCAGAGGTTTGGGCGCAATATTGATTTGAAGAGACATACTCTGAGTCATACGAATGCACAGCAACTCAATTGTCATTTGAAGGGCTGTTCCAAGAGTTTTATTACTGCTATCGAACTCAAGCAACACATCAATCAACACAATAAGAAGGTCGGGTGCAGTTGGCCCGGTTGTGACAACCGGTATGTGAATAATGCGCAGCTGAAGGAACACATGAACACACATCTGAACCTCCGGCCCCACCGGTGCGACGGCTGTGGAAAGTATTTTTCGAAGAAAAGCAATCTTTTAGAACACATTAAAAAGTTTCACAATTCGAGACATTAAGTGATTTTGTATTTTGTGTCAAATGTTTGGTTAAAATTGATTTTATTGTTAATGAAATGTTATACGAAATGAATATAATTTTTAAATCAATTAATTATCGCTCATTTTTATGATTAAAGTGTTTGGAATTTTATTTTTACACTCGATTATAATTTTTAGATTTAGGGTCGGGGGGGGGGGGGGACTGGCAAATTGGGGGACAAAACCAAATTAGGGTCAAAAAAGAGAGATTTTTTCATTATTTATTGTACAAATGGATATATTTAACTAAATTAACGCTAAATTCGATTTAAATTTATTTAAATTAGCTTACTCAATTAGTTTAATCATTTAGTTTAACTATACTCACATTCCTGTTTAAATTGTTAATGGATTATATAATTAAAATGAATTAATGTAATTAAGCAAAATTTTTTAAAATTAAACAATTGATAATGTTTATGATTCATAATTAATTAATTCATTCATTCATAATTTAATTGTGTTTTTTGAAAATGCAAAAAATAAACAAGGTTAATAACATTTTGTATTTGTTAGCAATTAATTTATTTGATAAAAAAAATATTCAAATATATTTATTTAAATAATATTAACCTAATTTGCAATGGTAATTTTAATCGGATAAATTTTTAAAAAATTATTTTTCATTATTAAAGCTAACAATTAACTCGAATTTTCAAAACAAAACTAATTTTCAAAAAGTAATCAAATTGTTAGTCAAAGTCGAAACAAAAGAATATTTCTATCCATAGAAGACAAGTGAAAAGCAAACCCATCGAAGGCATGGCTCTAATTGGAACGGCTGGATATCCGAGTGAAGTTCGGAGATGTTATCAAATTTGTGTTAAACGTATGAAATTCGATCGAAATTTTTCGATATATATCGCCGCATATGCTGGCGGACAGACTATATTGTTTCAGAGCAATGAAGACTACTTCCATTCACCGAGTTATGTCCTGAACAACACCTTTGCCATTCGCATCAATTCAATTTTGTTCCTGGGATCCACCAATACTGCTGAGGGTAACAAAAATGATGAAGCTTTTGCATATTGGAGAGGCGGCGCCCGAAAGCAACTGGGTGGTCATGTGTTTGCCAGTTACCGGTCCAGAATGATAGATACGATTCACCAGTTTATTCAAGACGAACAAATCTGTTTGACTGGAGTGGCGCCTATCTGTGCCGTATATCCAGTCATATGCTATCAACAAATGGATGATCCCAACCCTACCTCTCAGCTGCCAATTGGAAATGTTTTTCGTGGAAATATTATAAACAAGGATAAGTTAATTGAACCGCTTCTCTCACTCGGCTTGGTATTTTTCCCGTATGTGGATACCGTGAACAATTATATAGAAGGCAACAGATATTTTACCCGGTCTAATAGTGAGTGGTTCGTAACAAGCGCTGGTAGAGTGTATGAACTAACGGAACCTAATCTAGTACATATGCAGAGCTATGTTCCGAATCAAAATTATTTTGCAATCTATGTCTGTGCCGGCGCTAAACTGCTTGTGATGGACCAGTATCATCAATATGAAAGAACAAGGTCGCATAACCGGTCACTCATGCAGGCGGGCTCTGTTGTCATAGTGGGAGGAGAGCTTCACTTCTGTTCGCCACAAGTGGTCGGAACAGGTGTAGTCAATCCGGTGTCGGGACGGGAGATCATTGAAATGAAGACGAGATTTGATTTGTTTACCGCTGTTGAGAGGGGTCTCTTGATTCCCAAACAGATACCGCAACATCCGGTGCTGTTTTTGGGTGCAAATGAGTCCGAATATGACTCAATTGCTTGGAATTTGGATATCAAAAGAGTTGATGGACAGGCGGCTAGAATTTCTCTGACCATTCCAGACGGCGGACACATTGTGGCTATTGAAGACTGGAAAGCGGGTATGGATGAGATTGTCGCCCGACATAAGTATGAATGTCTTTATGAGTCAAGTGTTCAAATAAAAGGCAATACAACTCATTTGGGTTTTGAGGTACCGCTCGATCACACAATGTTCGAAAAGATATTGGGTATCGGAAACGACCGATCGGTCAGAACTGATATCAGAGTCGGTCTAAGTTTGCAAAATCAGAATGAGTTTCCAGAGGCGTTGTTAACCGGTTTGACTCAAATTCAAAATCGATTACCCGTTCAGTACAACTTCATGCGGTGGACACATCACATACCGGTGCCGAATGATACCCGTCGAGCAATTGTACCGCCAATCCAGCCATTGATTTACTTGTGGGATCCCGAAGAACACGACAAGCGTTGGCTACCTATGTATTGCAATTCGAAATCTTTGATAAAGTTCTGTACCGACGCGGCGACGGGTAAAGTGACCAGTGATGACGTCTATTATGAATGTATTGACCCGATAAGCGACGCCGACCATAGGCTCAGTTTTAAAACATTTTACAAAATTCATGAGAAATACAAAGAATTTGATGCGTTTGCAATGCAAAAATTGGACCTAGATACAAACCCCGCTGACTGGTGCAATGGTCGCCGAGGGTATTTAGGCGTCAATGGCAGGCAATACCGGCCCACCATTGAGCCGATGGGCAAATATGAATCAAAGTATTACTATCCGTACAAACATACCGTGTATTCGCAATTTTATGACGGAAGAAGTTTGCCAATTAGATCTGAGAGGACCGTGAATCCACCAGAGGATCCAAGTGCTCGATTTGCACCTCCTAATTGAGCGCAGGTTTGACATTTGAGTCATTGATAAATGATTAAACATTTTTAAATTCAATTATTTACTAATTGTTTACTATTTCTTTGTGAATATGATTTCATATTTAAATTATAAAAACAGAAAAATACAAAACATTCAAAAAGTTTATTTTAACCCTAAATAAATAAATTAAATTATTTAAAATAAATAATTTATTTAAACTTATTAATTTGATTATTCAATAATACACACAAAAAAAATTAATTTTATCAAAAATTTTTATCATATGCTTGTTATTTTTTTACTTGTTAACAATAAGAATTTAAAAGATTAAACAAGTTCATAGACTTTTATTACTAATTTACAAAAACTTCATTATTTTAACATAAAAATGGTCGAATTACAATAAAGTTACCATGATTTTAACCAAGAATTGTATAGTTTTTGTTTCCAATTTTCTAATTTTTATTTATTTAAAATAAAGAGTATTTTTAGTAGATTTCATAATAATAGGTTAAATCGGCAAATGCAACTGGCAAAATGTTAAAATAATTAATTAAACTTTTACTTGTAACCAGGGTTAGCCAAGGGGGTTGGACCTCTAACCCACCTTTTCTAATAAATTTGGCTCTAACCCCTCCTCTCTAATTTAGTTCAAAAATAGAACCTTTCTCTTAAGAAAATTGCCGGCTGCCTTTTTGCTTTATTTTGTAAAATTGGCATTAATTTAACTAAATTAACGCTAAATTCGGTTTAAATCGGCGTTTATTGCGAGTTTCGGGAACAAAATAGCGTTGTTTTTGGCAAAAATTTAACTATTTTAGCGCGAAATATTTGAGCTGATCCCACCCTCGACTCCCCCTCTCGTTTTAAGGGAAAAATGAGTCATTTATCTCACCCTCTACCCCCAATTGTATCCAGTTTTTTTAATGCAAATAAAGAGTTCATATCAATAAATAAATAAAATAAATAACTAATATCCAACATAGCGTTACTAACTAAAAACCTTTAAAACGGAGGTAGATTAAAGTGACTGGAGTGTAACTGTATCGACTCGTCATTTCTAATTTTAAAAAAAGTATGAATACGTGCAAGAAAGCAAAATTCAGTCAAAACTTAAATTACAATTTTATTCATTGAATATACAATTTTAGACTTGAATAACAAAATAAGTTTAAGAATTAATTAATTATCTGTAATAAATTTTTGTATGACTTTTTGAACTAATCTAGATCTGTTCATTATTTACGTAAATTAATTTAAAAATAGAGGCGATTAGAGGCTATGTATCTAACATTGCTTTAAAACAACATATTAAGAATTTTATTTTTAAAATTTTTTGCAAATAATAATTCCATATTAAAACAACATTGCTTTTACTAGATAATTAATTAAACCTAAAAATAGCAATTCAATTTTAAAACACCCGGAGTTTATTTTAATCTAAAATACATAAATTAAAATATTGTAAATAATCCATGTATTTTTAAATTAAT
>JAQIYC010000542.1:0-13037 GCA_034699545.1 Porobelba spinosa
ATTTCATATATCGTTTGCAATATTAACAAGAACTTTTGATAAAAATTACATAATATTCAAACTAATAGTTTTGAATCAAAACTTTTGATTGCATATCAATATGTATACAAATATATTAAAGAAATTAAATATTAAATACTGGAATCAAATATTTAAAGGAATTAATATACTGGAATTATAAACAGTATAAATTAATTACAAAAATATTATTAACTACTTGGTAATTTAAATCGATTTGCAACATACCAGTTGAACC
This sequence comes from Porobelba spinosa, assembly GCA_034699545.1. Lineage (NCBI taxonomy): Eukaryota > Metazoa > Arthropoda > Arachnida > Sarcoptiformes > Damaeidae > Porobelba > Porobelba spinosa. The sequence continues at coordinate 257 of JAQIYC010000542.1, forward strand.
GAATCTCGTATTTCAATGGCTTACGTAATATGATATAAAATAGCGTTGAATAAGAGATGGCATTAGTTGTGAATAAGCTTTGGCTACAATGAGAGCAATGATATGATTGGGAACTGTTTGACTGTTTTGTTGCTACGATTGCCAACCATTGCCTGCCATTGCCTGCCATTGACTGCCATTGACTGCCATTGCGTTGATCTGGTGTTGCACTCCAGCAGTGATTCACTCATTCCCTACTCATTACGACTACACATACGTTGAGAACCATTTAAACAAATAAACAATTGTTTTCTTCGCTTTGATCCGACCATTGCCTTCAAATTGTTGTTAAAACCAATTGATTGACCCATTCGTCTACCGATTGGTTCTTCAATTTGCGAATTGATTGGAAATATAGTGATTCCGTCGGAAATATGTAAAGTAAGTGACATTTGATTTGTTTTTATTTGAATTAAAGTGTTTTGGTTTTGTGTAATAAATGATTTGATTTAGTAATACATTTAAATGACTTAAATTGCATGTATTGTGTGATTAGTGCCATATCTATAGACGAAATACAGGTTTTATTGATTGAAATTAGAGTTAATTTAGACTTAAGGCCAATATTGGGTTAATGTTTGTATCAAACGATTGAATTTATTATTTATTTGTCATTTGTTTCATAAACTGCTTAATCGTATGAATGAATTGATTTGTTTTGCGAACCAAAGCATAAAACGATTGAATTGAATATTAAACTAATAATTGAATTAATTATTGGTTTAACCGAATGGAGGCCTCAATAGAGGTATGTTTGGCCGCAATCAGACTCTCGTCTCAAATCCATTTGACGTCAATATATTTGAATTGAATTAAAACTAATTATGATTTGCTTTTTGTGAATACGTATTGACATTAATTTCTAAACAAATATTGTTTTGTTGTTAAGTTTAAGTTTTATTGTTTTCGAAAATTGTATTTTTCACGAAATATGTGTTGGTTTCGCGTATTTATGTTTTAGAGTTTGAGTATCGGTTTATGTGGTATTAATGGCCTAATTAGTTAGTGATTTATAATGCCTACCTGTGCACCACTCCAACAATGTAGTCATCATACGGTTCAACACAATGTAGTTATAATTTTTAATTAAATGTTTTTTCAAATATTTAGTTTCGACTTTGTTTTCCAAACCCTTATAACTATTTTAATTGTTAGACATTCTCTTTGACACAGATTTTACTTTTGAATCTCTGGTCAGTAATTGGATCTAAAGATTACATTCAGACTATAATTGTTAGATATGTTTCTCTAATTGAAATGGCATTCAATTATGTGTTTGAAAACGTCTTTCATTTACTTTTCTTCAGATTGTATTCAAAAGATTTTTTAGTTTTTATTTAATCCTTGAATTTAATCTGCATTTAAATTAATTAAAAGTTTGTATAAATAGTTTTTATATTTAATATTCACAATATTTTTGCTTTTAATACAATTTTTACGAACAGTTAATTACAGGTTTGATATAAAACTCTGCTGTCGATAGAGTTAGTTTGAGTTGAATATACAGTAAATAATATTAAATAACAGATTAAATATACAGTAATTTAGTTTAAGGAGACATATGTTGAGTGAAAAATAGCAAAGTTTTAGTTGAATTTTTGTTTAATATTTGTGTTGCGACTAATTTGATGAAAGAATTTACTATATTTTAAACCTTTCCTATACTTTGGCGCAAGAATTTTGCTATTTTTGTGTCGACGGAATTCCGTTGAAATACAAGAATTTTTATTTAATTACTAAAATAACATTTAAGTAAATGAATCGAATATTTATTTATTGTATAATTATCATAACTTTACTCTTATTTCAATTCAGATTAATAGTTTAAATTTCAAGTTTATGAATTTATGGATAAATAATATAAAGGTAGCAATTGTGATAGACAAGGTTGTTTAGTGCTTTCTATTCTAATAATTTCTAATATATAAATCAATTAAAAAAAGTAGTAATTGACACAAAACTGTTTACTGATTGTTGTCGTCAATCAATTATTTATTGGTTAAAATGTCATGAAATCAATATATTTAACAATTTTCTAGATTTGGTTATGAATTATGAATAAAAATTTATTTTTATTAGTCTTTTGACTTCATTTTCTCATTTAATACATTAATTTTTCCCTTTATTTATAAATTAAACGATTTTAATGTTTGCAATTAAAATGTTGTAAATTTTTTTGTAATCTTTAGTTTGCAGTTATTTTTTAATTTAACTTTTCTTTTGTTTTATTATTCGAATCATATCTTTAGTAATCATAACTTAAAGCGTTTTTCGTTGATATCTTCGCTATACAGTATTAATCGAGTATTTTGTGGCAATATTTTCCAATTTTATACAAATCTCTGATAATAACCATAACATCTCTGCAAATGTGTTGAAACCTTTCACTCGAATTGACTGTTAGTTGAGTTACTTTAATATCAATTATATTTGGAGAGACTCTTGTATTCTAAAACAGATACTCTATTGCCGTATATGTACAGTAGTTAAAGGTAATTGTATTTCACGAAAAGACTATCTCTGATCGTTGTCTTAATTATATTAATCGAGAAATTTGTAATCAATTATTGCTAAAACAAACTTTAGTCAATAGAATGTGTAAATCTTCAGAATCAAATTGATTTGATTTTTGTAATACTTATCGATTAGGTTTAATTCTACCTTGCTAGTGTCCTTTTCCGTATTGTATTTTGAAGTGTATGTCTATATATTTGGTTAAAAGTTTGATTATTTTAAAACTATAGTTACATATTTGAGACCAATTTTAAATGGATTAGCGATCGTTTAGACTTGAAGTAAATGTATTGTGTTTTGAGTTTTGATTAAATATTAAACAGATTTTTAGAAAAATAACGTAAGACTTATTAATTAAAAGTTTATAATTTCAAGTATTTTGATTATAATCTAGGTAAAATGAGCATACAAAAAAGAAATTTCTTTATTTTTATTTTTGAATATTTTTTTACTTAAACTAATTTTCTTAATATTGTATAACCGAATCCGGAATTTTTAAAATTTATATTTTATTGTTTTGTTGGCATTTATTTAAAATTGTTTTTAATCAAATTTATGAATCAAAAGTCACACAATTCGAACATTTGTAGTTAACTTTATATAAAATATTAAATTTATTAGAGGCTATAGACGTGCTATAAAGCCATAAACAATAAAGAGTAGAGTATGTAGTGATGAATAGACTGACACATCATTAGCCTTATTAAGCCTAAGCGAACATATGTTATGTTAATAACATAACGATGAGTACAGTCGAGACAATCACTGCTCGAATGCAAATATATTGTCCCTTTCGACTACCATATTGACGGCTAATATATTTAATTGTTTAGCAATAAATATGTTGCCTTCCCTTCCCTTCCATTCCATTCTTTGCCATTTGAATCGTTAAACTAATTTGAAATCTAAAGCAATTCAAAAGTGTTTTAAATTTATTTGTTTTGAATAGTAATTAGGAATTAAAGCTAATTATTAGCTCTGTTTCTATAAATCTTAAATTGTATAAAAAAGTTTGAGAAATATATATTTGATTTAAGTGCCGGCGAGGGATGTGATCCGAACCAAATTAAAGTTAAACGAATTGGGTTTTGATGCAAAAACTTATCTTTAATTTCGATTTTCGTGTGAAACTCTACTTTCGATACAAAGCTTGTGATTCATATTTAGGGCAATATATCGATCGATTAGATTAGATTCGAATTTTATTAATATTTCGGTTTATATAAACTGATTCGAAAACTCATTAGAATTAATGTTTGATATAATTACAAAATAGAAGAGTCTGTAAAAAGTTGCAGAACCGCTGCCATCGCCTCGACTGCAGTTCAATAGGTGTCAACATTTCTGATACACATTTACTCTAACCGTTATAAGACTTGACATGTTTTACGACTTTCGACTAAATTAAATCAATTTTGTATAAACTCGTAGATATTATTTGCGTAATTCGAACAATCAGTTCATTTCATCTCTAATTTTGTGATTAAAGTAATTTATATTATTTTTCGTCTCATCTCTCTTTCAATTAATAGCAGCGATTGTTCTCAAAATAAATTTAAACATTGATTTAGAAATTTTAATACTATTTTAACTATGATTTCTCAAACAATTATTAATCACTTTAGTCGTAATCATTAAAAAGTTATTATTTTAAGTCTTAGGTTTACATTGAATTGTGGAAAAGCTATTATTATTTTGAATTTTTTTCAAACAAATTGTGGATAATATATGGAATGAAAATAAATAAATAAAAGCTATGAAAACACTCCACCCGTCGAATGTGTTGGAGTGAGGAATATGTCATCAAATCTATTATAGTTTAGTTAAAGGATGTGATAATATCCTCAAACAATACTAAAGTCTGTTAACCATTTGGTATAGCATTTAAACTAATAGAGAGTTTGGGTTTCGAATATATCATCGAATATAGCCGTCAAATAAAGTCTTGTTTTACTCTAATATCGATTCAAATTGTCTCCTATTTTCCTCTAACTCTTCAAATCAATCATTTATTCCTCTTATGTTCGTCTTTATTGCCACTAGTTTTTCGTAAAATCCATTTTCTTTTTCTTACAACACTTTTTGCTGGACTTTTCGATTTGTTTTTTAAGTTTATATTATTTTGAGTTCAACTCTAATCGATCTTTAGATGAAATTCTCAATAAATTTAATTTAAAATTATTGTTTATTAGATTGTATTTTATACTTGTTTTCAATCTTCTTAACACTTTTGTTGAAATTGAGTGAAAATAAATAAATAAAATAATTTGCGCCCAAAGAGAGTCGAAAATAAATTGAATGAATGAATGAAAATGTTTAACGATTTAAACCTTCGAATCGGTTCTGGTTTTGCATTCAGTTATTTGTTTAGTTTTAGGCCTTAAACGAGTCAATGCTTTAAAAGTCGACTTAAACCCGATTTTTCACTTTAGTTTAGAAAAGATTTTATGGATTTATTTCACAAGACGTATGAAAATTGTATTTAAACCAAATTTATTTCAATTTGAAGCAAACGAAAGCGAATAATAAAATCATTTAGATGTGAAAAATGAGTTGATTTCTGTCCAAACATTCAATTCGTTTAGTTTTATATTTGTTTTTTAATTTGATTCGATTTGATTGGGTTTGCATTCGATGTCTGAAAACTTGAATTTCATGAACTCTTGATCTGAATAATTATATTTGCGTTGAAATACTGCGACAAATATGTATATTATGTTATGTTTTTGTTTGTTATACTAATTCTTTAGAATTTAGGAAAAATTATAGCTTTAATAGGAATAGACTAACAGTTCTCTCAGCTATTAATCAGTGATTTTGCTATTATTGCAAATTAATTAACTCATATATAATATAACGTATTTTTATATCTAATAACACGTAAGCGATTGATATATTGGTGACATATTTTTGCCGGAAGTTTACTCAATGGTATCATATTATAAACAAAATAGCGTCCAATCTATTTAGGTTTGCAGTTCTGTCCTTAAACTCTTTGTCCAAAATATTTATACAAAACGTTTCGGTAGTCTTGAGAGCAAACGCAGCCAAAGCCTTGACATCAAATGCTTCGAAAGGTTTGTCGCAAAGAGTTGCTTCAAATCGGATATTCTTTGAGTCAATTATTTGATTATTTAAGTCATTGATTTCAATCTATCGTTTCTTCACTATTGAACCACTGATTGATTATTTGAAAATCAATTACTTTGGTATAGAATCGAGTGCCAGCACTGCCCAACACAACATTCCCGACACGCGAACATTGCAAATTATGATTAACTTACACTGTATTGGGTTTACAGAGTCTTCAAAATTTTTTATTAAACATTTTAATCAAATGTCAGTTTAAAACTATTTCTTTATAACGAAAATATTTATCTAATTTAAGAAAATATTTGTGGAAAACATGAATTGATTGTTAGGAACGCAACGAATGTACGGAACGGAACCGAATGCGGAGGCAATGGTGTTGTTTCCAGTGCCGAGTGAATGATCTACATTCAAATGCATGTCATTTAATCAAATCATTCATTTATTTTGATTAGCGATTATTCATTTTATAATTTTGATTCGATAATCAAAATATCCTTTTTTAGTCAATAAACTCAGACTCAGAGACAACTCCTATTGAAATGCTGTTATAATCAATTTTCTGAATGTTGTTCAATATTTCTTAATTATTATTTTGAAATCCAAGTCTTTAAGACATGTATTAATAGGTTATTAATTATGGTTTGGATTATATAAAAGTTGATCTAAAAAAGAAAGGCGTTTTCGACCAATCATTTTGGCAATCAATGCAATAAGAGTTTCGATTAATGTTTAGCACAATTAAAGTGAATTTTGCTTTAATAGTCGTTTCGTACAAATATAGACTATTTATACGAAACCAGTGAATGACACAACTGTTGGCTAAACATTCATTAAACTAAACGCAAAATTTAATTTGAATTTGAGTCTATGAGAAATTTGTTAATTACAGTGCGAATAGAATTTATAAATAGTAAACTATATTTTAATTTACTTCATATTTTGTGAATTAATTTTTTTAGTTGCCATTCGTTTCTCGTTAATACGTAATTACTATAAGAGATACGCCTTTTGTTTATCTATTAAATCACTCGAATAGCAAAGTTATTAACCATTTTTGTTATATTCTCTGCAATTGTTAAATCATATATTTATTTGGAAGTATTGCTTCATTTCATAAGTTAGTGAAATGTGTTTACCTCATCCGGGTCTGAAAGTTAGCCAAACATCAGATCATTTATTGTTTGAATGGATTATAATTTTTATTTAATTTTATTTATTATTTTTATTTTTGACAGAATTTGATTGTTAAGTAAAACAATTTGGAGTAAATCAATAACTTAGTAAAAAGCGAGCGCCAGCACAATGGCACCACTGCCTCCTCCACCACCACCGGCGCCGCCGCCGCCACCAATGGGTGGGCCGATAGCCGCGCCGCCGAAGATTAGCAAAAGTGAGGCCATGGATAGAAACGCTCTGTTGTCTCAAATCCGTGGCGGCGCCAGACTTAAGAAAGCTGTCGTTGTCAACGACAGAAGTGCTCCTGTTATTGATGGTTAGATCTGTTGATCACTTTCTGTTTACTCACTCTTCTCTTAGAAATGATCTAAAATCACTTCTCTTATACTCTTTAAGTACTATTGTCTCAAATTGAATGTCACAAACATTTGTCGATTTAATTAGTTTTGATTTAATCGAGACTTTTGTTTCAATAATTAATTCTTATTTTCATTTTTAAAGCTTTAATTAATATTTACCGTAATTTGAAAATTTGATTAATATTTAGATAAAGCAGCGAAAGCCAACAGTGGAGTTGCATCTAAACCGATATCGAATGGCCCGGGAGGGCCACCTATGTTAGGCGGACTGTTTGCTGGCGGTGTTCCTAAATTGAGGCCAACCGGCAATAAGTTAGTGTCGAACGGACCGACTGTTAGTGCGAATAAAGTTAGTAATAGTTTAACAAAAACCGATGAATCGGTTCGACCGACGAATGCGTTTTCAATAAAGTCTAGTCTCGAAGAGAAGTTTCAATTGAATTCAAACAACTCTTCATTTCTTCACTCGAAGACCAGTTCCACAAATAATAGCGTTAGTAATGGATTAAATGTTAACAATAATAACAAATTCCATACAATGAAAGCGCGTGAAAAACCCAGTTTTATGTCGAGTGAAGGGAAAGGACAGGCGCCTCAAGTGCCCAACTCTTACACAAACCGAGCAAACGCTCCAGAGTTACCTAAAAAACCTCCCGGAGTTCAGAGGTCTAATTCACAGTCTAGTGGTCGACTCGGGACTAATGCCGGTCGAAGACCGGGTCCGCCCAACATGAAACCACCGCCGCCTCCGAAAACCACAAACGGGATCAGCAATAGTGCTGTTCAATCGACACAACAACCAGTGCTTCCTTTGAAACCATCGAATGTGAATCGAAGGCAAAGTTTTAACGACGAGAAGGAAAAGTCGAACCAAAGCGAGAACTGGAGCGGAAGACCAGATATTTCTGCTTTAGTTTCGAACTTTAACCAATCGGGAGTCAAACCGCCTGCGCCGCCCAGGGGTGGCAATGGCATGTCGAACGGAATGGCGCAAAGCCCGACATATCCGCCGCCACCGCCTCCTATATCAACAATACCGACGCGTTTTAATGGGAACGGCATTCGATTACCACAAATGAAGTCAATTGCGCCCAATATTCCAACTCAGCCTTCGAGAGGACCGGCGAATGTTAGGGCGCCGTTAGGACCTCCTCCGCCACCTCCGCATAGAACTACTTCTAATAACTCATCGAATTCTAACTATCCTTCACCTCCTCCTCCACCCCCGCCCTCACAAACTAAAGTGATTGCCACAGCTCTGAGTCCTTTCAATGGAGTTACGTCAGGACCGCCGCCGCCGGTCAGGAATACATCCATATCGAGAGGTATCTAATTATTCGAATTAAGTTATATTTCTTAACTTAAATGACAACTAATTTGCAATTCAGATGAGTTTGCGTCAAGATTTGCGACTTTTAAAGCAATATTCGAATTGCCGGCGCCCACACCCATCACCGCTGCCAACAAAGTATATCCGAGTCATAGTAAGTAGTGTTGACTGCAATTCTATATCGATTTTCAATTTTAATTAAAGTTTTATTTTGTTTAAAACAATATTTTTCTTGATTTTATAATTCATTATTTTTATAATTTATATTCGAATAAAACTATACAAAACTTATTTCATTTGAATTCCTTAATTCGTAAAATGTATTCAATCGTAGCCTTGGATTCAAGAATACAATCAAAATATTGTTGACTTTGCTTTCATACCCACATAGTTTGTGGCCTCAAGTGCTCAACCGGTGCTTATTCATAGATCGCACAAATCTGTCCTTAAATCTAAAATAAGTGTTTGCATAACAGCTCAACAATTCGTGAAAATATATATTTATATTGAGTTAAAAATAAAATTTTTATTAATATTCACATCTATTTGCATGTATTCTAATTATGAATAAACTTAAATACATTTTTACTTTAAAACACAACAAATGCTTATTTCAATCGCTGGCTTAACACAGATTAGTGAAAATTTATTTAAATTTATGTAAATCTGTCTTTGATTTCGTTACACAAATCGTTGAAATATAAGAGTTGTTTAGCAGTGAAGGAAAAATCGATTAATATTTTCTGAGTTTAAATGTTTCTATAAAACACATGATTTGAATTTGGGTTCAATGAATGTTCAGTCAATGTGTGGACAATAGCCGCTAAATATTTTTACGAGAGATCAGATTTTCTTTTTATAATTTTGTACAAAAATGTTGTCAAGAACTAATCGATTCTTTGCATTTTGACTTATTGTAATAACTGGATAGTTTTATTTAAATTTTTAAATTTTAATCAAATTATTTTTTGGACTATTTTTAATTGAAAAGTGTTTTAGGATTTATTCAGAAATTATGTGACAATTGTTTAATTTTTAAAATTAAATTTAATTACGAATTTAGTTTAGTTGAATTTAAAATTCTAAATAATAATTATGATGTAGTGGTTTAGCATCTAGTAAACTTTGAACTGCCGGTACCATATCAATTTAAAAATAGTACAAACTATGAATACAGTTTGATCTTGTATATTTTCACTTAATTGAAAACAAATCTGAAAACACTTTTCAGCGTTTAGTGTAAATCGAAGCGAAATTTGATTAATTGACTGAATATTTTTGTCATTAAGTGCTTCAAAGTCAACGCCGTCGAGACCCGCCTCCACCCCCTCCGCAGTCGAACGGAATACTGGGCCACAACTCGCCAACACTGAACGCACACAATAGTAACTCTAAAAAGTTTTCGACTTCTAATCCCGTTCTGCACATACAGATCGGTTCGTCTGTCGCTCAAAGCTGATCGAAATTAATCTAATTATCGATTTGTTGCCCAAAACTGCAATTCATTTAACAACTTGTGATCACAACTAATGCATTCAAATCGGTTTTGAATACATTCTCATTGAGAGAAGTGTTACGTAAAAACTTCAGTGCCTTTCCCGGACTGGCGGTTGACTGACATTCAGACAAAGCGTTCAATATTTTAAGACTAAAACATTTTCACGTATTGTAACATTCGATCCAATAATGAATTTTTTGTTGTTATGTAACGCAATGTGAATACAGAAAGTGTTGAAAGTGTTGTGGAAATGAACTAAAACTTTATTTTTGAAGTGAAATATAAATTGAGTCACAAATTATTAAATATAAACCTAAGTTATAAGAGTTGTAAAAATGTTAGTTAATTATTGATAATCATTATTAATGTAAAATAAAATTAAATAATTAATTAAATCAATAATTGATTGATTGAAACATTCATTCGGATTCGCTTAACGACTATTTGTTTCGAATTCAGGCAAACATTTAATGAGTTAATGCTTTCAATTCATTTAATTGGGATTTAGTTTAGATTATTTTAAATTTTTAAATATATATAAAGTTAACAATTATTGCCATCAAAAGTACCGGTAATTGAAATGAGTTTTTAATTTGATTTCAATACTCGAGTTCTCTCTTTGAAACCAAATATTAATTAAACGATAATTTCATTACAAAAATAATAAATACATTAATTATATTATATTAAAGTTAAGAATAGGTCTAAAAGAGTTAAAACCAAAATAACATTCAATTTGTTTCGCAAATAAATTATAAATAAAAGAATTATTTTTACTTTCAAACTGAAAGTCAATCCAAATCTTCAAACGTTTCGATCTCTTCGTCTTTATTTACAACAATTATCACTGAATTTCGGATCAATTAATTCGATGAATGGATTTGATTGTTCGGCTCATATCTCCAAATATTACACTTTAGTTGTATTGCATAGAAATTATTGAATTATAATTCGATTGAAAACATGTTTAGAATGAGTTTCGAATTGATTTCAATAAAATTAATGCAATTCTTAGGAACTTATTCTAAACGGAATCATAAAATCCATAAATTATTTATCGATTGAAATCAATTCGATTGCTATTCTGTCCAATGATTTCAATGTCTTTCTCTTCATCTGAATTGACATTTGAAGTACTGGTGGTCTGAGAGGAGTCGAGAAGTACTTGTCCGGCGTCTCGAAGAATCTGATGATTAGATTTGATTAATAAAGCGATTGTATTGAGCGTTGACTCAAAGCATACCTTCATCTGAATGTCGAGCTCTTGGAGCGCGTCCTGAATCCAGTGGCTCTTGACGTGACACAAATACCTGATGACAATCGCGAGCTGTGACACCGACAGCACGAGTGAAAGACAACGCGCTTCGAGTAGTCGTGGGTCTAATGGCGGGTACATCGACTGAACCACATCGTCGACTCTGGGGCTGATCCTCTGCGCGACTCTTATTATTTCCCACAACTTCTGCTGCTGTTCCGCCTCTTGATATCGAGTCATTGCACTCATAGTCGCCGCCACTAAGCGCTCCGTCAAGTGATGGCAACTCTTAAGGATTGCCAAACAGTGCGGTATTAGTCCCGTCGCGTCGTCGACCCATTGAGTGTCGGCCAGAATGCGGTCGATGTCGGGATGCAGTCGGACGTCGTCCAACTCCATGTTGTTTATGGCGTTCTGTGTGCTGTCGTACCCGTGCGGACCGATTAGACCCACGTCTGGCCGCGAGTCGATGAAGTGTTTGGAGAAGAAGTCTTTGCGACAATACCTGTGATGACATATCACTATCAGTGCCACCAATGAGCCGATGAAGACCAGCGCCAGAACACCGATCGCCACTACGACTATGCTTTCCATTGACCAACACTTCCAACACTTTGTTATTTAAAACTCATTCAAAAAATATTTGTTTTAATGAAATAAAGTTTTTAAATAACAGAAGACATGGTTTGGAACAAACAATTAAACTTTAAATTTAAGTTAATTTAAGTTATTTCGAATCAATTCAGACATATTAGACACAAGAACTGAATTCAAGGTCATTGGCCACCAATCATACCAAACGATTGCATGAAAAACGAAACTCTGTTTTGATTGAAAACTCACTTCAAAACCAGTTTCACTACTTTTACTCGAATTTCATTTAGTGGTGAAAAATGTTACCAAAAGTTATGCTTTCATTGCATACATCGCTTCCACTCTCTCTTCAGTTCTTTTCTTTTCACACATTTCTGTTGTTGTCTGACATTCAATAACCGATAATATATTGTAGTCTTAAATGTATTCAAATGTAAAACTATTTTCAACCGATTGTCTAAAGTGTAGGCAAAAGCTTTTGTATATACATCATATCAAAGCACCTTGTCGAATTTGCATCTTGTCAAACTATAACACACCGTATATGAACCAAAAAATTTTAGACATTGTAAAAATTTTTATTTTAAATTATTCTCGGTTAAATACAAATATTACTTAAAGTAATATAAAATTTAAACTAAAACATTTTTCACATTAAAAGCAATTTTTATTTTGATATGTTCAGTATAAGTTTTTTCAAGTTATTATAAATTACTTTAAGAAATTTTATTGAAAGAGATGTAAATAAATTCGAGGCATTAAAATAATTTGCAATAAAGTTAATAATGGTACTTTCAATTTTTATCAAAATAATTTTTGAAAAACAAGCAGATATTATATTAATAGTGAGAGACTTGTCAGCGAATAGTTCGGGTTTTAGCCGAAAGAAGTGGTCAAACAATTGATTAAAATAGGTTTTTATT
>JAQIYC010000543.1:0-13034 GCA_034699545.1 Porobelba spinosa
ATAACTGAGCAAGTAAGTTGCATAACCACTACAATTAAACTTATAAATGTGTCATAACTGGAAGAATTTTGTCAATAAAAAATTTCGGATATTTGTTGAGTAACTGACGCGTAAAGCATAACTTGAGATCAATTTATATGAAAGTAAAATATGATATAAAAAGCAATTGAATTCAAAGCATTGAAAATACGACTCAAGTTTACTGAATACAGGATTGATTGCCAATCAAATCAATTGCTATCATTTGTATTTGTTGTGCAAAATAAAACTTACCCAGATAAGTGGAGGCACCGGTTAATATGAACAGGACTTTGAGTGCATCTAACATTGGAGATCTAGTGGTGATGTTATCCAATTAAAGCCAACAATATATAGATTCTGCAAAAATATATATATTAATAATAATAACTAATAGAAAAATTCAGGAAATAAAATGTGATTTTAATAATAATAATTTTTATATGACTTACATCCAGCATAAAAAAGTTGATTTGAAGCAAATGCTAATTAAAATCTCATATTTTTGAGAATTTATTCAATTATATTTACGGAATATTTAATGAAATGAAATGAAATAATAACAATAATATTTTTACGTTTAGTTTCATTACATTCAAAAACTTAATTCACTTTTTTATACTTTAGATTTTTTTGTCGGAATTAATTATTTTACATTAGATCAGACTTCAGAGCAATTTTGAGAAGACTTTCTCTAAATATAGTAATGTTTTTCTTACAATATTGTTGTTAGAAGTGGTTAAAACACTAATGACTTTTTATATATAGATATTTCCTTTTGAACTCCAAAAGAACTTTTTTTAGTATTTTTTGTGAAAAGAACAAAAATATTCTTTAAAAGTGTTAAACAACTCGAAGCTGACCTCTAAATAGACTTTTGTTTTAACGAAAAGAGCATAAGTAATAAAATGTCACTTTGAGTACAACAAACAGATATTTGCATCGATTTGAAGCTCGAATCCTAAGTAAAGCATATTTTCAAAAAACAAGAAATACTGAAAAAACTCTTTTTCTAAGACAAAAAACACATTAGTTTTTGGTTTTTTAATACAAATACAACAAAAGGATTTTTATATGATATTTGCATATTATGTTTTGTGGAAATGAGAATATAAGTAACGGTTTTCTAACAACAATTTGATTTATTAATCAATAAATTGTTGAAATATATGTTGAATAGAGTTTTTGACTTTTTAACGAATAAATTTTTTTCTAAATTTTTTATCAGACGTTTAACAGATAAAGAGAATTCTTAACAAAAGCAATAAATTTATTCAAATAAAGAATTGTCAGAAGAATATCCGGCGAATGAAAAAGAAATATTACACTTATATTACACTTTAGTTATGCCGTAATCCGTGAGAATCACAATTGAAAAAACAAAGACTTGACTAAAGATTTTGTCGAATAAGACGTTAAGTCGAAAAATATGGTTATGACCACAAAAAGCCAATAAACAAACGAATTGATACACACTTTACGGACTATAGAGTCGAGATAACTGTTTGGGGTTTAGCTCATGAAACCCAATAGAGAATTATATCTTTAAGTAATTCCATCGAATCACTGGAGACAAGAGCAGCAAAAACTACTTTTTATTATATGTTTGCATTCAATATATATAAAACTCTTAACAAAAAAAATTTTATTTATATTTTGGTCGAAGATCTGACGATAAAAACTATTGAAAACTATTGTCCACTTCGACTGTGTGTTGGGAAAAGTCTATATAAGTTTAATAGCGATATACTGCGGGGCAGTCGGCAGTCGGAGTGACAATAGCACTGGCAATGCGCGCCAGTGTTCCAGTGTTTTACATGCGATGCTGAGAACCACTGAATTCACTGATCAATACCCGAGCTTTAACTCGAAGACTGAGTTCTGTCTCAGCTCTCACTCTATGTACACATCAGAGCGAGTGATGCGCTGAACAAACACTGCAGACATAACACGCGTCGACAAGAATTTATTACATTTTGATGAACTTTAACTGAAGAGGAGAACACTTTTCGGTGCACTGGTGTGAATGTGAACTTAAATTAGTTGATTGTTCACTATCTCAATCTCTCTCTCGATATTCTGAACAACAGTTTTCCAGTCGTGTCATTGGAATTGAAAAACACTAGAATTAGGCGCAAACAGAAAATAATTTACTCTTTTTTCGAATTAATTTATGCTATTCTTCATAAAAAAGAGAATTTAATTTATTTGAGTCAAACAAAAGAAAGCAATAATAATGTTATAAAAGCAATAAATCGGGAAATTACTAACTTATCTAGTTTAATCTCAGCATCGATTCTATACATTGATATAGACATTGATTCTGTAACTGCATTAAACAATTAGTTTTGATATCCCAATAAAATTTTTAATGAATTTTTTACATTAAAAAATTATTTAAATTAATATTTGATTTGACTTCCATTAAACAAATTTTGTTTTCATACAATCTTTTAAAATCAATTTGGAAACAGAGTTTTGTAAATCAATTTGCATATTCATGCCATCACTCATAATAAGTCTTTAATCACATTATTTAATCGAAACCAAAAAAAGTTTTTTTCAATAGACTTGAAGTGAATATTATTTTTACAAAAAATGATTTATCGAATTATGGATAACTAGAAAAGTTTTCTTAAATTCCGATTTTTTTATTCTCTTAAGTATCAAATGATTATAAATGAAAATATGATATTCATATCACACGACGAGATATTCATGCTTTTCAAGCCGTTCGAGAGATTTATTATTTATGAGAAATGGAGTGTTTGAGTCACTGCTCATCAACGGAAGTGATAATTATTTTGATATAAAATTTTTGGCGAAACACACACTCGTGTTGAAGAAGGAAGTGTAGACTAATGAACAGACACTCGGATTAGACAATCAATAGTTTTAGGCACAAAGAATGGCATCAAATGGTGTAAAATTTAGTTTGACATTTGATAGTCTTATGGTATGTCTCGCACAGAAAGGCAGTGATTCATACAATGTATGTTAAAATTCTAACTTTACTTTATAATAATATTTCCCAAAAGATTACTTTTGAGCGCTTCAAACGATTTCCAATGAATTTATTTTTTTCAAAAGCATTTTGCGCTAAATTAGTGATAAAGTCATTTATAACTAAATTCGAGTCTTGAGTCCTAAGAGATGTCCAAAAATAAAAGAAAAAGAATATCTGAAAGACTGCCCAACGATTTGTTTGATGAATAGCCGTATTGACTAACTATAGGAATAAATGGGTTTAAATCAAAACTGAGATAAGTTTTTGTGGTTCGCTATTAGACTAATACTTTCGGCACAAACTTTAACTTCTCTTCTCTTTCCTTCTGTACATCAAATATCGATTCTGTTTGTGAGGCAGAGATTGTCGACTTCGATATCAATAATACTTTTGCTATTTCGGTCGAAAAGATGAATAAAATATGGCTTTAGTTTAGATTTTTTTTGTAAATAAATAAAATTTAAAGCAATACTTGTTTTGATAGTAAAGAGTAAACCAAAAGCGCATATAAACGACTAAAAGAATGTATTGATTCTCACATTTTTCACCGACTAATGCATTTCCTAATGAATATTCAAATTTATATAATTACGTAAAAGTAATCCATTTTCGAAAACTATATAACTTATTCAAAATTGAGAAAACGGCGCAAAAATAAAAAACAAATTTATTGATTATGTGTTGAATTATAAAATAAATTTTACAAAAAAAAAGTTTAAAAATAGAAGATATACTTAAAATCCAAAATAAAAAGACGTATTTATATGGGTTTCAATAATTTCGGATCAGAAAAGTAGTAGGGATGTGGAAGAGAGGGATGCGAGCTTAGGGGGGATTGGGTAAGATAAAATGGCGGCTTTTTTCAAAGAAATCCTAGGGAGAAATCAGGTAGGGTATACTCCAAAAGTGTCATGGGGGGGGGGCGCTATTTTCAAGCACCTAACGCCATTTTTAAAGGTCAAACCGCTAAAAATGTAAAAAAATTGCCGAAAGAGGCCGGCAAATTTTGAGAGAGAGAAGGGAGTACTACCTTAGCTACGACCTCAGGGGATGATAAATACGTTTTTTAAACTCAGAGGGCTACGACTAATCCCCCTTTTACATTCTTAGAAAAGTAGAATAAGAGCTAAGAGTTTGACATTTAATTCAATTGCGATGAACTGAAAAGTGAGCACTTTTTGAATTAATGGCCAATTTTTTCAGTTCGCCCGACAGTTACCAAATAAATAATAGAATATATTTCAGATTTTATCAATTTTACGATCTTTAGCTCGATTTCTGATAAAATCAATACTATTATAAGTTTTATTTTTATTGTATTTTAGTAGAGTCTGAGTAAAATTTATTAAAATTTATTTTTAATTTAGCCCCAATTTTAGACCCAAAATAGAAAATAGTATTTAAAAGACGTTTTATGCAAAATAATAACTTTTTGAAAAACCCATGACCTAAACCTCCAATTTTTTAACACGTTATATTTATATTCCTGGACATTCTAATCTAACAAATCTTAAACATCCCTAATAAATTTTGTTTTATAATTAATATATTTATTTGAAAATATAATTTTAAACAAATAAAAACTTATTTATTTTTATTTATTTATTTAGAATTTTCATATTAATTTTTATTTTAAATTTATAAGAATAAATAAATAAATAAAAAATTAATAAATAATAATACAAATGTTAGAGAAAACAAAACGTAAAGTCTACATTCATAAAAATTTATAAACTTTTAAAAAATTCTTATTTTTCAATTGTAAAATAAATAAGTTTCATTTAATATTTAAAAAATTATTTTGTTCATTTTTATTAGAGTTGTGCAAGGTCTGTCAGATCAAGCGAGATCTAGGGGTAATAAATGGCGGATTTTAAAAAAGATTTTTGTCGTATGTCTAGGGTAGAATTTATTAAATGAAAAAGTAGTTATTTTGTACACCATTTTTATTTTGTCCCTAAATTGGGGAATGAATTTTACTAAAGAAATTTAATAGATTTAACCGTGATTTAATCATAAATTACAACATTTTAAAGAAAAATCTTGGGTGGTTTGTAAATTTTTTGGAAAGGGGTACCTGATTTTTCGAGTCTAGTTGGGTTATTTAAAAAATATTTTGGCTCTGGGGTAAGGTATTTTGCGTAAGCCCCTTTAACACATTTTTAGTTAATTTTATTTGGTGTAATTTTACGGTAATTTATACAATATTTTAAATTGACTTTAATGCTAAAAATAATAGAGCAAATAAAAAATTATTTTTAAATAACTAAAAATGTACATTTTAAAGGTTTTATATGAACTTATTTTTGTTAATTAAAAAATTTCTCATCTTATAATATTCTGTTATTTTAATTATGAGAATTAAACCAGATTTTATGGAATATTAAAATTTTTATCTAAAATATAATTTAGATATAAAGTGTTTTCAGATATTTTGAAAACAGTTAAATATTTATTCATTAGTATTTAATATAATCATAAATTACTGTAGTTTTAAAAAACTTTAAGTAAAAATTTTGTTAAAATATCAAAAATATGCCAAGCTCAGTTAATGTAATTTTGTTTATAACATTATATATTTTTCAATGTTTTTGTTTTCAGAATAACTGGGAATTAAAACAATTTAATTTTAATTCTCAAAACCAATTGTTTGAAACCCCAATCTTCAACACAACTAAAGAAGCGATAGAAGACGCGCGC
The DNA here is from genome assembly GCA_034699545.1 of Porobelba spinosa. Taxonomy (NCBI): domain Eukaryota; kingdom Metazoa; phylum Arthropoda; class Arachnida; order Sarcoptiformes; family Damaeidae; genus Porobelba; species Porobelba spinosa. The sequence continues at coordinate 5,726 of JAQIYC010000543.1, forward strand.
AATTTCACCAACAAATGGATGCACAAGAATAAAGTGCCGGCAGTTGTCATCGGACTCAACATTAAAGGCCAAACCGTTTGGACGGAAGGGTTTGGTTATACAAACGTCGAGAACAATGTGAAAACGAATACCAACTCTGTCTGGCGTTTGGCCAGTATTAGCAAACCCTTGACTTCGGCACTGATAGGTCAGCTCATAGATAGAGGAGTTTTAAACTTAGATAACGATATTCACAAATATTTGCCGAAAAATTTGTTTTCGTACAAAACATTTGATGAGAAAATAGTTAACATAACTCTAAGAGAATTGATGTCACATATGGCAGGCCTTCACTTCACCCGACCCGACGATTTCAACAAAGTCTTCGAAGCATCAAATGTTAGCCAAACTCTTCAAATATTTAAAAATGAGAAACTGCTGTCAAGACCCGGAACAGAGTTTAGTTATTCTAATTATGGCTTCCAAGTGGTCGGCGCTGTTATTGAGTCCGTTCTGAACAATACGTTTCAAAACGAGATTCAGAAAATGTGCTCAAAATTGCAAATGAATACAACGTTTGCTGAAACCAGAGAAAAGATTTTTAAACACAGACCCAGTTATTACAAATTGTCAAACAAACTGACCGGGTTTCTCCAAAATTCGGATTTGATTGATGTTCTATTTTCATACGAGGGCTGGTGGTCATCGGGAGGGATGGTGTCGACTATAGATGACTTATTTAAGTTTGGAAATGCAATGCTTTCTTCATATAAAGGCCAAAATCCAAGTATTTATTTATCAATTTGTATATCATTTCTAAAATTAGACTAAATTTTCTTATTTTTTAATTAATTAAAAAGAATTTCTAAGTAAGTCAACAGTTCGCGAGTTGTGGTCACCCGAAACGCTCAATAAAACCAAACCTAAAGATCTATTTGACAACGAATACGGTTTGATATTTGTTTTTAGAAATTATTTTATTGCAAATTTTTATTTGTATCAATTTTAGAGTAATTATCTACTAGGTTAGTTTTATTAATATATTGATTACTAATAGTTAAACTTTTAAATATATATTACCTGGGTATTGTGAAGAATTATTGTAAACATTAAGTTTTTCTCAATAATATTTTATGAGCTATAAAAACTAATCTATCTACTTTAGGAAAGAATTATGACAATTAGACAACATATAAAAACTATAATATTTGCAAATAATAGTAGAATTAAAAATTAATACAATTTGCACAGAATAGTAATAATACAGAAAAGTAAAAATTTGTGTCAAATTTTAATAATAATTTATTGAATAAAAAGTTTTAATTATATTTATATAAATTCGAAACATGAAGGGAAGGGATGGTTCATCACAAACATCAACAAAACCAATCCATACCCTTATAAGACACTGATCTGGCATTCGGGTGGACTGACCGGAACCGCTACGATGTTAACCCTATTTCCCAATGAAGATATGGTTGGCGTAGCCTTTGCTAATAGAGGCGATTGTTATGATCTGGATCAATTGGTTTTGCATTTGGCACAAAATTTTCAAAAATTTATTTGAAATAATTAAATAATTTTAATTAATAAAATTAAAATAAAATAAAATTAGTTTTTGTAACAATAGATTTTGAAAATTAAATACAAATAAATAATTAAAAATAAAAAATTCAAAAATAGAATGAAATTCGAAAAAGAGTTTTCGACAAAAGAAGTGATTGAAAACAGAATCCAAAACAAAGACTTCAAAACTTCGAAACAAACGAATCAATTGACTGCTGTAGCGCTTCTTTGCCCGAAATGACTGATCCGTTTCTCGAGTTTCGGTTTTAGGAGTTGATCGCAAAGTGGACCAACTTTTGGAGTGTACGCCAAATGAGACTTTGAGGAAGGGGTCAGTCATTATAACACCGGTTCAGCGCAGAACTCGCTTCTAGCTCTCCGATAATGATAACTCTCCCGTTCCTTATGTATCGGCTCCAGATGTTGGCCAATGAGTGGCAACTTGTGGAGTGTCCGCCAAATGATACCTCTGAGGGATGTGTCAGAACCTGAGTTTAGTTGGAGAGCAGTGATGAGTGAGGACTGAGAGCCCGAGTGGGTGTGGATTGGCTCATGTGATCGCAAGCATTCAATTAAAGTAAACTCAAACCTGAATTGAAAGAACATAACATACCTTCAAATGTCTTCGACTGCAGATCCGTCGCACTATGTCTTCACCGATAGAGAGATTGCATAGAAGTGAACGCATTCTGAAGTCAAGTCAAAGAAACTAATGTTTGGTATTTGTGATGAAATCGAATGAATACTGAAATTAATCACAAATAGAGAAAATTGAGTCAAAAATAAGTCGTATGAAAGAGATCGACAGAAAAGACTGAATCAGACAATGACTTCCGATTAATGAAATCAAAATCTGATAATAAGTTTAAATTATTTCCAAATTTATTTGGAAACCGAAATAAATATAAAATCAATAAAACTATAAATCATTTATCAATTTAATTGTTCAGAAATTCAATTGAAATACAATTTAAATAATAATTGTTAAACAAATTCAGACTAAATACTAAATAAACTATTTGTTAATAAAATATTTTTGTCGATAAAACTTCAATTCATCGATACTCTCATTGATGTCATCGATGGCTCTGTGACTCAACTTCTTCTGAAAACTTTCGTCTTTTTTGTACCAAATTCTGACCAATTCTTTGATTGTCGAGACGTCGATAGTTCGGTAGTGAAGACATGAAGAGAATTTCGGACAATATTTGTTCAAAAATAATCGGTCATAACCTTCAGGAGTGAAGACAAACAAATGGAAAGAAGAGATAATTAATGAATAAATGTGTGAAAAGCGACGACTAATCGAGTGATGACTCACTGACGGAATTGCCGGCCAATAGACCCTTCGATATATTCAATTGAGTCATACTCTCAAACAGTCTTTTGTCGACCTCTTCGACCGTCAGCTCCGAATCGAGGCATTGCTGGACGAGACCCGAACCCGAGTGAGTCGTTGTGCACCACTCGTTCATTGCGTCCAAGACATGCCTTTCCGTTTTGATGACATACGGCCCGAATGTCCTGAGCTTTGGTCGAAAAGAGACAACAAATTCAATAAACAATTAATGACTAAGACTTGAATCGGCGAACAGTTTCGAGATTTCCATTCGTGATAACGACCGCCACTTCGAGCAGTCGGTCGGCGTTGATGTCGAGGCCAGTCATCTCGCAGTCAACCCAAACCAACTTCTTTCCCAACAGTTCCGTCGATTGACTCGTATTTTGAGACATATTTCTGATTAAATAGATTTTCGATAATTTAGTCGAAAATGAAATTAAGGGACGAATCGAAAACATTGCTAAACAAAGTCAAAGTTTACATTCAATTCTTACTTTTATCCAATCAATTCCCAAAATTAATACGCCTTTTGTTTAATTATTTTAGTCTAACTTTTAATTTGTTTTTAATTTATAATATTTTTCTTATTTAGATCTTTAAATTTATTTTATTAATTAATTAATTTTTAAATTTAACTTTATTAGTTTTTCAATCAAAGCTAAATAAATAGAGTTTATTGTATAAATAAAAGTGTTTATATATTGTATAAAAGACGTTAATTAAAATTTTTAAACTTTGTTCCCTTTATTGAGTTTAATGTGTTTTTAAGTTTAAATATTTAAATATTTTAAACGTTATTTGTTTTCAATAAAATAAATGTTTAAATCAATGTTTGACTCAATTGTAAACAAAATATTGAATTGAAAACACGTGGCAAACAGTGAAGTCTTATTGAATTAAATATAATTTTTAGCTCAATTTATGATTAAATCAATTGATTGACAAAATGGATAATTTAGTCAAACAATTGATACAGTTTTACGACAAAAACTACACTTTTGTTGCCGTTATTGTAGCCGTTATTGCAATCCTTTTGCCAATTCGTAAGTCATTTAATTTAGTTTTATTTTATTTTCATTCTTAAAAACAAATTAAATATTTAAACTAATGTTTTATTAACTGGAAACTAATTTAATTGAATTTTACAGTTATTTATAGTCTATTATCGCGAAAGTCGTATAGAAATGCCGTACTTTTGGTCGGTTTATCAGACGCCGGAAAAACCGTACTTTTCACTCAAGTATTGATCAATTGATTGAGTTTTTGATTAAACCTAAACTACAAAACAATAACAAAATATACTTTCAGTTAATTGCGAAGAAATTTGTGGCTTCGGTGACGTCAATGAAACAAATGGAAAGCCCTTTACGGCTCCCGAACGGCGCAACCGTAGCTCTGATCGATTGTCCCGGTTTTGATCGGTTGAGAGACAAGTATTGGGACGACTATAAGGTGAGGGCAAAGGGAGTCATATTCGTCATCGATAGCGCAGACTTTGTCACCAATGGTAAAGACGTGGCGGACCTGTTGTACAACTACTTAGTCGACCCATTCGTTCAGTCAAACAAAGTGCCGGTTCTGATGGCCTGTACTAAACAGGACCAGACGAGGGCTAAGACCGCGAAAGTGCTTCAGAAGCAACTCGAGAGAGAAATGTAGTCAAACTTGTCTTCAATTCTTTTTTATTCATTCATTTCTTTTTGTCTAAAGTACTGCCATTCGTGAGACACGTGCCGGCGCTCTCAGCTCTACCGCCGATGAGGACACCGGTCGAGCAATTCTCGGAAAACTGGACAAAGATTTCTCATTCAATGACGTGAAGAATACGATTGATTTCGTCGACTGTTCGGCCGCCGAAACCAATACTCAATTGGATTCAGTCGTCAATTGGATTCAAAGCATTGCATAAAAAGTTTTTTATGACTTATGATTAGAATCTAATCGGGAATTCAAAGACCTTTTTGTAAAGTATTATCGTTTCTCGCAATTAACTCAATTCCAGTCCAAATATCTTTAATTTGTTGTAAAAATTAATAAATGTTTTATTAATATAAGACTTTTAGTGGATTTAATTCAAACATTAAATAGTTTCTAATATATAAAAATTGTTCTCTAATTGTAATATTCGATTGCGACCACAAACTAAGCGCAAGGATTCGATCGAAACTTATTTAGATAATTGACTCAATACTTATTCAAACAATGAAATCGAAACCAATGTTTATTTAACCATAAATTAAATATAGTTTTGATAATTAGTTTTTTTATATTAAAAAAATCTGAAATACAATTGAATGAAAACGAGTAATCAATCAAAAACAATGAAATGCACAGAAAATAAAGCAATTTTTAAAACAAAAACTAAATATCATTTATAAAATTAAAATCATTTAACAGTTATTTTACATTTGTTGCAAATTTTCGAATCAAAGTTCGACTAAATATTGATTTTACGGTTTAATAGTAACAAAAACTTATGTTTAAATAGCATTAAATCGAAGCAAACGTTTAGTAGAAAAGAGATGTTTATTGTGCGGAAGAGCTATAGTCGGGAGACGGCGTGTATTGTTGTCCCGGCCAGTGGTTGGTACGAGTGGGTGAAGTCATATCCCGAGAGTTTGAACTGCTTTGAGTGGAAGTGACGGTCAATTGAGTGCCGATTCGGTTCTGCGTGTTATAGAAAGATCCGGAATATATCTCCATTCGAACTATACGACAGACAAAAGGGGAAAGACGTTAAATGCGATTAACAATTAGTTAATGCAAACCGGATTGGATTCTCTTGAGCGCCAGTTCGATGTCACCCAAGAAGTAACTGATGAGACAGTACTCAAGAATTGTAATCAGTTCATCAGTTCCACTCATATTCATTGTTGCGATTCTTTGCGCCAATTGTTTACAGCAATTGAGATAATGACCGAAACGTTGTCTTTCGTATTGGTTCGGCGCCGAAGCCGTCATTGCCGTCATTGCCGTCATTGCCGTCATTGCCGTCGGCGCCACTGTTTGAGCCGACAGTTTTGTATCGATTTGTTCATCAATTGTGTCCGCAATCGGTCCAACATTAGACCAATCCATCACTGAATCCATTCGAAAGAGTTTCGGTGGCTTTCGATTCATTCCATTGTCTGCAGTGATGACCGCATTTTGTGTCACAACTGCTCTCGACTTCGATTTTGGCTTTGATTCCAGTTTTCGACTCAAATCTGATTTCGAATTTGTTTTCGGTTTTGGTTTTGAATTCGACTTAAGATATGTTTTTGATCTTAAATCGTGTTTTTGATTGCAATTCAGATCTGATTTCGGGATTTGCTTTGATTTCGGTTTTGAATTCGGGTTTAAATCGGGTTTTGGTCTCAAACCGGGATTTCTAGCACTAGTCGTCTGTTTCCGCGAATCGACTCTTTTGGTCAAATTAATGATTCTTCGACTCATTCTTCGGCCAATCGTTTGATCAATGAATTTGTTTTTCATTAATTCTAATAAATATTTGAATTACAATAAATCGAAAACAAAATCAATATTTTGTAATCAAATCATATGTTTTGGCTTTAATTTCGTTTCAAAACTCAAAATTATTTTCGACTCAAAAAACATTCAAATATTTGATACAAATCTTCGCTTTCATTCAATTATCTCTTCATTCAAATCGATTCAAAACACTTACCATTCGTTTTGTGCTTTGGCTTCATATTTGCAAAACTAATCATTAATTAAATTGAATTCAAATCCGATTCAAATATAACACAAAATAAAACACAACATGCAATGAGTCAATGGGTTGAAAATGAGTCAATCGTACAGTTTGTGCGACACTATAGGCAGCGATTGATTCAATAATTGAAATCCTTTTATAATATTTTTTGTTATTTTTGGTTTATAAGGAAGAGATAATTTTCAAAATTTTGCCAAAAATCGTTGCGGGTATTTGCAGAGGTATACCGAAAATACGTTCAAAATTGCCTCATTTTTATACCAATTTGAACTGGATTTAAACTAAATTAAGACAATTAACTGGTTTTAGACTAAATTTAACAACAATTTAAGTTAAATTTTGTCAAAATTTGCAAAAAAAGCCAAGAAAATTTGACGACAATTTTTAAGGGGAGGGGGTTCTGCTCTTCTCAAAGCCATAAGAGCGAGGCCAATTTTTCAAACATGGGGAGGGGGTGATGGGCTTATCTCTTCTTCGACATCTTTGCTTAAGTTGTTTTAATATTAAATAAACAATAAAATAATGGAATTGAAAAACTTGTTATAAAACAATTTTATTTAAAAGTATTAAATATGAAATAAATAATAATTAAATCAAATTATATTTGAATTACAATTTTTGAATAAATCTAAACAATAATCCCTTTCTATGGGTTTACGGCTGAAGTTTCTGCGTTTGATATAAAGAGTCGTTTTTGTTCACAATAT
>JAQIYC010000544.1:0-13028 GCA_034699545.1 Porobelba spinosa
TTTTGTATTGCTATATAATTATTAATCCCCAAAGAGGGCATAGTGTCCGTGCCTTTTATTTCTGTCCGACACAATAACTCATTATTTTAACTCGAAATTTTCTAATTTATCAAGTCGAAATTTTGCCTGATGATTGCTTTAAGCTTGCTAATTTTTGGATGCTACATCTTTAAGTCCCACACATCAATCACTTTTTCAAATGGGATTCAATAAAAAGTTCGATTTTTTGGTCTTCAATATCTTGCGATACTATTATAGAGTAATGTTTAGCTCATAGTCTGTAATATACAATATAGTAGACTATAAGTAGTCATAGACTGGTTGACTGCGAACTCGAACTAAGATATAATAGTGAGTCTAAAATATAAAGTAATTGTTTAGTTGTGCTGTTATTAACTAAATAAGCCGCCAGTTATTGAATTATTTTCACAAATACAGCATTTAATTCAGTTTGGCTTCTCTTTTCATCATAAAAACACAGCATTTAATCTTCGGTTTGTTTGTTGCCATCACTCACTTCCATACCTCACCCTTCCATACAGTGCTCTTCACTTCAGTGTATTGACACATGAAATATATTTACAAAATTCCTTCTCTTTTTGTCTATTGTTTAATGAATTAAAGCAATTCAAACAAAAACTAATATAAACGGAACGAAAATACTTTTGATTTTAAGTTTACTTTTCATTTCACGCTTTAAGTCTATTTGGGTTTTGCCTTATATTAGCTCTTTTCGATCGAAATTCAATTTAATTCACATTCAGATTAAACTCAAAAAATAGGTAAATATTTAATTTTTAAATCTATTAATACATTTTATATAAAATTCTACCCTCATATTTATGCTTGTATATTTGTAAATATATTGTGCTTGTTGTATTTTTATATATTAATAAAAAACTATTTTGTCTAAAAAATAAAATACAGCTAAATATATAATATAACGAGTCGTAATAACGCAATAATAGTTGCTATGTGTGCTTGTTCAATATACCGATGACACCATGTGCTCTATTCCAAATCCTATATATTTTATAACTTATTTTTAAATAAAATCGTTGAAAACATTAAATTGAAATCAAACCCAATTTTCGGTTTTATTAATTAAAAACTAAATTAAAATTTTAATTAATTATAAATTTTAAGTAAAAAAAATTTGATTGAAGTAACCGTTCATTTCATGCATTTATTGAAAGTAAAAAATATGTTTATGTAATGAAATGAATGCAAAAATTTACAAAAAGAGAAGTTCTGTTGATAAATACGCGAATACTTATTGTGTCCTTAAATACAAATCAATGCATAAAAAAGTGACTCAAGTCGTGGCCGGAGTTTCGTCAGACATCTTCTCATTGTTGACATTATGTCCGTTCGAACAGAGCTTTTTCGGAGACTCTTCGGAACCAGAATTTTGACGCTTTTGTATAAAAAAGTAAAATTAGTCATAAAGTAAACCGATTTCTCTATTCGACGCGTAGTCTAACCGAACGCACCTTTCGTTTGATGAGATGCGATATATTAGAGATCGGCTTATCTTTAATTTCTTTGTTCTTGAGAGCGATGGCCTCCTCTTCGAAGCGTTCGTTTTGTTCCCTTTCGAGCGCTTCCTTCACATTAAACATCTGGTCCTTCGAGTCCTCTATTTTGACCCTTAGGTCTGGCAATAGGTTTTCCAGTTTTGCGATCTCTCTCTTAATAGTATCACTCGAATCGACGTCTTGGGCACTGATTGTCGACAACAATTGTTTTTGATTCGCAATTCGCGTTTCGATCACTTGAATAGCGCTTTGAAAGCAATTGTTTGCGCTTTCGATGTTATTATTGAATGAATACGCGATTCCCAAATGAAGATAACTGTTCGACAAATCAATATATTTATTAAGAAAGTGTTAAAAAGTTATAATTCGTTAATCTATGCATACGTTTCGGCAATGAGTCGGTCGTCTTCGGGAAGGAATTCCTTGCGAGCGGTGAGACATTCGGTCAAAATGTCGATCGCATTGGAGTTGTTCTCCCATTCAATGCTGATTTCCCCCAATTTCTGCAGAGTTTCGGCTAATTTGAGTTTATTATCGTTTTTGTCGACATTCTTCATGAACACCATTTTGGCCAAAGAGAGCACTTCCCACGAGACCTCGATATTGGACGCCTCGTCGTCGCTGTTGTCGTCATTCGGCTCCGACTTCGATGTCGACGGAAGACATTCGGGAGTATTGGCGACACTATTGCTTGTATTGGCGCTCGAAGACTGAGCCACTACTGGAGTGTCGGCACTGGGGTCTGCCTTCAGATTCTTTTTCTCTTCGTCCGAGACTTCGATGTCTTCTTCGGTATCCGTTTTCTTGTCTTCGGCTGAAATAAGAATCAAATGACAAAAGATGTCAAACAAATGCATAAACAGTTCGAAAGCAATACGTTTCGGGTCTTTGCCTTCGGTCTCGTCCTGAGAGTCCTGAGAGTCTTGAGAGTCCTCTTCCTCGTCGTCGACCTCTCCTTCGTCTTCGGTTTCGGACGCGTCGGCGACTGAAGTCAAAACAGATTTAATGCAAATTCAAAGGAAAACCTAAATGAGTGTTACGTTTGGTGTGAACGACGCCATCGAAGAGCCCGTCTTCACGTCTGGCCAACTCCAAGAGAGCAGTTCCGTAATAAAGGTAGGCTTCGCCGCACTCTTCCGACCCAATGCCAAACCTCTGGTCGAAGAGCTGACACGACTCTTGAAGACTGGCGACAGCAGAAGAATAGTCTTCGAGCAGAAGGTGTCGTTTGCCGTGATTTAAGAGATTGAGTGCTTCGACCGCTATATCGATGTCTTGGCTCTCAGTGTCCGCTCTTTCGGTGCAATCAAACATCGATTCAATTAATTATTTTAAACTTTTTTCCTTAAATTTAATCAAATTAGAGATCAATTTAATGATAATTACTTTGGATTAGTGTCCGAAGAAACGTCATTCGGTGTCTTCACCTCTTCGTTCACTTCATTCGTTCCAATGTTTTCCATCTTTTTGTTGAAAGAGTTGTTCCGAAAATATGAATTAATTGGATATAATTGAAATGAATTAATAAATAAAGTATTAAATGGATTGAAATTAAGACAAAATCAATTGAAATGATTGAAGCGATTGAATGAATGACTGAATGAGTGAACGAATGACTGAATGAATGAAACAAAACAACAAATGAATGCAATGTTTGAATGCAAAGCGAAAAAGCGGTCGAAACTAACCAATAGATTGGGCGACAAATAGCGCCAAAATTGCATTCATTTGCTAATCAATAAAGGCTTTCAGTTTACAGTTATTATACAATTAATTAGATAATTAGTTTTCTTATCTATTATACAGTATATTACTGTTAACTTATATCTTATACATATATTGATGCGCTTTCAGATTGTGCTCTATTGCCAATAATTTATTGCATTTAGTTTTATTTAATCGGATTAACCAAATAATCGCAATTCAATTGCAATGATTTGAATTCAAAGTAAAGAATACAAATCAGAATATCATTCATATTATAAACAAATTAAAAGTTTGAGATTTGAGGACAAGTTTTCCAATGAGTCAAAGATTTCGCAATTGCATTGAATTTATTAATTAATTGAAATTTAATTAAATGACCCGAAAATGGTTTAAAGTAATGATCGATCAGTTATACCATTTCGACTAAATCTTTGTATTCTTCACTCCATTCGTGTCTTTCAATTGATTTATTCATTATTTCAAATCCAAATATAAATATTTCGATTTAATCGATAACTAAATCAGTAATTGCTTTCAATAGCGATTGCAGTCATTAAATGAGAGCAGAATATAATGTCGTAAACCGTTCGACAACTCATTAATGAGTTTATAATTTCTTAAGCACTTAATGCTTATGTTATATGTAGTGAATGGTAAATTGGCATTGCCCGATTTTTCCCAATTTTGCCCGATTCTGCCCGCCCAATTTTACAATAAGGCTTCGGGCAAATGTAACATTTACCCGAAATTGCCCGAAAAATACTAATAAATCTAATAAAAATTTAAGCTTTAAAAAATAAATTAAAAATTTTTTTTAATTATTTAGAAAATACTGTATATAATTTAATTTTTTCTTATTCTTACTTTAACATATGAGTTGTTTTTTCATATAAGCACATCAATTATTTTAAAGCGTTTATGTTGAAATTACACGTTATAGTTTTAATGGATTGATTAACTACAAGCAAATGTAAAATTATTATCTTATTCAATATAACTTTAAATACTTTGTTTTTTGTTGCTTTTCATTTTTTCTCTAATTGGATAAACTGATAATTATCCATTAACATCATTACTTTCTTAAGTCTTACTTTCAAAGTTTCAAAGTTTTAATCCTCGACTAAATATAATGTTCTTCAATAACTAAATTCTAATATTTAAACTCATGCCTACCAAAGAACTGTACTATTATTTGTTTAAATAAAAATAATTTAAATTCGGTTTCTTTTAATAATGGCTAATTTCTAATAATGTAATTTTAATTGAATATATTAAGCGTTATTATTTTGAATAAATGCAGTTAAATCAAAATTTTTATATACAAAAATTTTTGGTGCCCGAATCTGCCCCGAATTTCTATAAATGTTCGAATTTATTCGGGTATCCCGATTTTGCCCTCCGAATTTTAACATTTTTGCTGCCCGAATTTACCATTCACTAGTTATATGTTATGAATAGTATAAATACGGTAAGTATTGCATAAAGTATTGCTATTATATTTCGGCAATATTTATCTTTTATTACAATAAGTATAAGTTATAAGTTTATTAGAATAAGAGAATAGTTTTGTCGGCTGTCGAAGAGATGGATAAAATTTTAATGTTTAGATGCATTGTTAGTTATATTGTTTATTTTGGGCCAAGATGTTTTTAAATTTGAGTTGAAATTCGTATAACATAACGTTACACTATACAAATTATCTTAAAAATAAGACAGGTTCAATTTTTTTCTATCGGTATATTCTACCTACATACCATACCTTTCCCCTACCCCCGCATCGGCTAATTACTGCTTTTGATATAATTTATAATATGATATAAATTAAAATATAGATCAGATTATGTAATGTTTGTTCATCTCATGACTGTCTCGTCTTAATTGTTATCAATATTTGGTTAAGAGTTTAAACTAAAAATGAGCTCAAATTCAGCAATTTTACAGTTAATGCCATTTTGATTAAACGTAACAATTGTTATGTAATTTATTGCTCAACTAATTAATATCGAAATCAATGCCCAAATCAATAACAATTCGATTGACAATAATATAAATATTGTCTTTATTTATCATTATTTAAATTACAAAATGATATCACAAATGAGTCGCTTATGACTAGCGTTTCGATAGTTTTAGTGAACCGGTTGTCGTCAGTTGTCGTCAGTTGTCTACCACTTAACCGAATGTCTATATTCCTCGTGAATGCTTAGTCTGGAATTTATATAAATATAAATTAATAATAATAGTTAAGTTCAATCATAAGTCTATCGAACAAACCGTTTAAGTGTTTCATAGCCTAAAACAGAAATAAAATTAAAATAAATATTTAAACAAATCAATCAATCATTTGCTGCTATAAAGACCTGCGACTATAAATGCCGATGAAATACAGCTCTGAGTGATTCGCGCAGACAATCCTTTTTTCAAAATATTGAAGCGCTCTTCAGCCCAGAGCTGTTCGGCCGCATTGATAAAAGATCCCAATCTTCGCACCTGAATGTTGGCCCTCAAGACGTCGAGTGGATTCGTTATGACTAAAGTTAGAGAATAAGAACTAATGATATAATCAATTCAATTGAAATCAATGTCTGACCGGCGACTGTAATGCCCGACAAAGAACCCGAAGCGCATTGAATCAACATATGAGACATGTCTTCAGGACATAGAGTCACTAAATAACCTGAAATTCGAATTAGAGTTATGAGGAATTGAGCGCAAATGTAATCAATTGATCAGTTGTTAAGCACCGGAAAACATGGGGTAAAACATCCACCAAAGGGCACTACTCGGCACATACGTCGCCACTGATGAGAAATACCCCCTATAGTAGGCCTTCGAATAAATGCATTTTTAATTTATTATACGATTTTTGAATATAAAATAAGAGTTCAATCAATAGTCAATACTTTCAGTCCTCCATCTATTCGGTAGAGCTCTTTAATGACAACCTTAGCGGCGCCTAATTGTTTGAGTCGATTGGTGTCAACATTTAAGTTAAAAATATTGCCGTTCCTAACAATAGACTTGTTTTTTTGAACACTTCCTAAAAGCATTAAATGCTGTGATATTACGTCGAATGGACCTAAAGTTCGAATAATTCGATTAAAATTACAATTTTTAGAAATGATTTTGAATTATAATATATGTCAATAGACTTACATATAATTGTTTGACTGACTAAAGATCCGCAACCTATTAGACATAGAGAGACCAGTCATTCAATCATTCAATTGAATAGATGTCTCGCATTCGATGACTGCATACCTCCGGCGATCAGTCCTTTAAGTCGACTATCATTTATGTCATTCATTGAGAGAATATGTCTGACCTTTTCATACGTCAAGATATAACCGATTCCTTAAAATATAATTAATTGTAAACAACGCATAAAAGTATAGCTAAAGTGATGTCAATTGGTGTCAATTGATGTCAATTACCGGAAACGACTTGCATTGAGTTAACCCAAAAACCTTTAAAGCAATTCAATGCAAATTAATATAATGTCATTAATATGTGTTTGAATGCAAACCTTTATAAAAACCAGAATATCCTTCGTTTCTAATTATATTCCTAAACGCATCAAAAGTGCCTAAAATTGCAAAACAATTGACTTAATAATTAAAACAATAATATCGTCGAGTCGTGGGTCGTAGGGTTGAAATGCCTACCCCTGTAAACGAGTCCATGTCTTTGAACCTGAATTCAAGAGTAAGTTAAAACTAAGTTAAATCTTATGAATGAAGTGAGAGTACGGATGAAGACCTGAAGCCGTGTTTTGATGACTGTTAGCGGATATAAGACTACTCTCAGCGCCAGTGAGTTGATGGCTGACAGACCGAAGAAGCGGTTTTTGTCCATCATTTCCCACTCTATGGTTAACATCCGAACTCTGTTCGACTCAATTCCGTCCATTTTATATGTCATTTAATTTATTCAATTATTTAATATATATTTTTACAATAATTGATAAAAACTGAAATATATTTCTAAATAAATTCAAACATTAAAACAATTAAATAATAAAACTATAGAAACAATAATAAAACAATTAATCGGTTGATTCGAAAACCGAACAAATTGTTTGTAATTTCTATTGATTTCGATATTATTTTTATTAATATTTGCCAATAATTTCAAAATAAATTCATTTAAATATTTGTAAACAATAATGATTTTCATTTCATTTTATTGTTTTCTACGACTTTTGCACTAATTATTAAATCTATTATCACTTAAATAACAACAAATATATAAAATTCATTAAATGACGGATTGGTATGAATGCAAACATCGACTCAATTACTAAATCCAATTCAATTTGTTTACTGATTGTGATCTCAATTCAATAGTCATTCGATAGTCACGTTGTGTACATTCGTCGTACGAATCCGTTAATAGCGTTACTATTTATATGTGTTTTTACACTCAATTTATTCCATTTCTATTCAATGCTATTATTTATTTATTAATAAAAGTTATCAAATATTTATGTTATATTTGTACGGCTTTCTGATGCAATATTTTAGCATCTCGAATCAGATAATTGATCTGGAGGTTTGTCAAGATTTTCCTAAAGTATTTTTGTTTATTGTTGTTTACTCGTCAAGCACCACAAACATTCAACTATAAAAAATATATGAAATTCTAAGCTGTTTTACTATACTAACACAAAAATGGTTTATAATTCAAACTGAGAATATTGTATTATTATAAAAATCATCTTGTAAAATTATCCAAGTTTTTTTTCCAAATTTGTAAATAATTGAATGTGAAGTATACCTATTCTAAGTGGTTAACCTGGTCCATTACTTGTAGCTTCGGGAATAGAATGTTAGCATAAATCAAATGGTAATAAACCTGTGAATCGTAAAACTTTAGAATTCGCATAAATACAGAAAACCGTAGAGTAGTGTACAGTACAGTAGAGTAATATAATTGACAAACCGTATAACGACTTGCTTTACAACTTTTTACTCCAAACAACTCGATGTACTGTAAGTGCTCTGCAGTTGTTCATCACTACTATTACGGCAGAAAATTCTATTTAAATATATTTTTAAGTTAAAATTTTTCTCAACAATTAATTAATTTTAGACAACTATGCGATAAAATTTCTCTTTAATTGAAACAATGATTGAAATCCATAGAAAGTTTAATAGTTTTAGTTTTTGGATAGTTTTTACGTTAATATTCGTGAACGACGTGAGAGGAGAAGCTGAAACCAATGAGACGGGAATTTTATCCGGTATTTATGATTATTACAACTTGCTCAATCTTTCATTTGATTATAGACCAAAATAGCTTTGCTTGCTATTATTTTGATTAATACTTTAAGTAACGAATTTGTTATATTTTATCAGACAAAAAATAAAGTCCATGTTTAACTCTGAATCCCTGATATCATATCATTATTGCGAAAAACTGATAGTTTATAATCAAACTTTGAATCTAAAATTTGATACATAAAACTCAAAAAACATATAAATAAAAATTATAAGTTCATAGAAAAATGTTTTATTTATGAATAAAAGATAATCAAATTTTAAAGATTAAAAACTGAGTTATCAAATAAAGATATTATATAAGTGATGCAGAGTTAAACATAGACTTTATTTTGATCTGTACATTTTTATTCTCAGACAAATCACTAATGTATTGTCAGATCAATAGAGTTATTTAAAATTTTGTATCACTTTAATAAACACTATTGAGTGTATATAAGTGTATATTCTATATCAATAAACAAACATCAAATCACACATATTTTAAGATTTTAAATATTTTTACAATTTTTATATCCTTAAAACCAATTAATCTAACAATTAAGAAAACAGTATTTGCTTAAAAGCATTGAAGCAAGGTGCTCTCATAGAGTACATTGACGACTTTGAGAGCGCGTATAGCCAAAGGCATAGGCATAGGCATAGGAGGTCTTCAACGCTAAGAAGACATAGACTGCTAAATGAAACCGATTTCGTGAAAGTTTAGCCATAATTAAGTCTTACACGAAGAGGGCATTTACCTCTTGAAGCCAACTTTCCTACCTTGACATTGAACTCATTCAACACAACAAAATTTGTTGCATTTAATGCATTGATTTTTACTTTAACTCAATGTACTCTACAGTTACTGTAACAGTAGTGTAGACTAAAGACTATAGACTTTAACGAATTAAGTCATTAGAAACGACTCATTTCCTATTGTTCTGGTCTGGACTGACCGGTCACTCAATTTCTATTCCAAAACAAATACTGATTCTCACAGAACTAAAAGTGAATTAATCGTCACTGAACTGAATACAGAGTAACTGTCCCGTCCTGTCCTGTTCCGTCCTAAGAGGTTATTGAATGATAAACAAGTCAATGACCTCTTCCTTATTTTCCTAATGACAATATTGAACTTAACATTCATTTATATATATAATTGTTACCAAAAATCCTTAATAACGAGAAATAATAATAATTATTGAATCAGAAAACGATTGTTCGGATATCTGTCATAAAAGTTTTGATTTCATGTAATTCATGCTCTGATTTGCATTAAACACAATATCTATTCAATAATAAAAACTTTTTCAATCAAAACACAAATGATTTAATGAATCAAATATTGAAAAAATATAGATTTGTGGAGCAGTTTGACCTCGGTAGGAAAGGCACCCGCATGTCCCGGCGAGTGCGTCCACGCAATCACTTCTATATTTTGCGACAATGTGTTGGAAGAGGTGACCTGTGGCGCCAACTTCTTGCGCTGTTGTGTTCCCCACGAGTTCTCAGTCGGCACTCCCGTTGAAACCTCTTCTCCAATCGATAGCTCCAGTAGTGGTCCACAAAATGAACAAATATTTTCTCGTCCTTTGACCACAACTACTACAACCACTACAACCACAACAACTCCGAAACCAACAGAAGCTCATTCGGTAACTTCGCACCCATTGGTTATAAGGCCTCACAACCCGAAGCCATATACTCCTGGATTGGTATTCGGATCACTCAATGTCAACAAATTGAATCCAACGACAAGTTTAACGACATTGCCGTCTCTATCATCAATGACCACAACCCCGACTCCATCGACTGCCAGACCTATGCCTATTAGTTCGTCATCTGAAGCAGAGGCAGAGGCAGCTGAAGCATCTGAATCGCATATAAGTGAGAGCTCAGTCGCCTCACTGGACGAGCCCTGTCCTGGAGTTTGTATTAAACTAAGATATGTTCGATATTGTGGTAATATATTGAGTAACGGAAAGTGTGTTAATGTCGGCGACCAGTGCTGTCTTCAATCAGAAGTTGATTTCGACAACACATCAAATGTGGTAACTCTTGTACAACAAAGTGATTCATTCAATGCTTCAAAAGAACAGTCAACTGAACAGCCATTAGTGGAAGAGATGCCTTCAAATGCAAACCAGACGAAAGACGGCGGTTCGGGTGCAACCACTCCTATGCCTCTCTGTGAGGGCACATGTGTGGCACCTCTTTTCAGTCTATTATGCGATGAAACCGATTACAGCCTCTACTGTCCAAACGGCGGCAGTTGTTGTGTCAATAGAGATCCCACAACCGAAGCGCCGCCACTAAAGCCATGTCCGGGCAGTTGTATTCCAACAATCCTGAGTGGAATGTGTAACAGACCATCAGAATTGATATTAAAGACACTCGACTGCACATCCGGTTCTATTTGTTGCCACAATCCGCACGAGACAAGTGAAGAGTCCATAAAAGATGTTAACAATGAAGAGATGGCATATCCACAGAAAGCCAATCCACATCTTCAGCCGCCAATAGTTTCCCAAAACACTCCTCAATATTATAATCCAATTATGTTTTCGCACGAAAACCCTTTGCCCCCACTCTATGCACCCGAACACCAAATACCAAGACCTCAGAGCCATCTTCCCCTTCCGTTACTACCGCCCCTAAACCCTCCAGTTATACAAAAGCCTCCACTCCCTCAACAACTGGTGCCAAAACCAGATCTCCCTCCTCAGTCCCAACCCCAACCTTCAGGAGCGTCTGAGTCAGAACCGGAAGAGGATGTAGTGGCAGATAATTTTCCAAATGATAAGTCAATTGCTGGCAAAGTTCCTGGAGGACCGCCATTTTGTCCTGGACCTTGCATTGCACCCATGTTTAGGTTTACGTGTTTTGGGGGAAATGCAGTTTACCCAAAGTTCCAGTGCGCTAAGGGAGGGCAGATATGCTGTGCACCTATGACTGACATTCAGGCATTCGAAGCCAATGTGTTGGCGAATAACGGCGTTTGGATTTCACCCAACAATAAGACTATTAATTACGACGACTCACCCATTCAACCCCCGCCCCCGCCTCCAAAAAGACCAAATCCATACATGTGTGGCATTAAAGGAACTCAAAGAAAAGAAACGCCTCGAGTGGTCGGCGGAAGTGATAGCTTTCCGGGAGAGTTCTGTTGGCAAATTGCACTAATCAATAGTCAAAACCAATATCTATGCGGAGGTGCACTGATAGGCGCGCAATGGGTGCTAACGGCCGCCCATTGTATCACTACCTTAGTTAGAAATGGAGAAACCATTTATGTAAGGGTTGGTGATTATGACCTGACCAGTCAAGTGGGCAGTAGAGGCGCACAAACACAACGGGTTAGCACTACTTATATTCACCACAACCACAACGGACAGACACTGGACAACGGTATACCTCTTCAGTGCTTTTATACTATTTCTATATTTGGTTTAATAAATTCATTAATTGGTTCCGAACAGATATAGCTCTTCTCAAACTCCAGTCACCCGTGGAAGTGAACGAAGCCGTATGTCTGGTGTGTTTGCCCGCCAGGGGCTCGAAGAGGAAACCGGGCAAACGGTGTACTGTAACGGGATATGGATATAAGGACGAGAGTGAGTCCACTCGTAGTTAAACTTTATATTCAGTTATAATAAGTGAAATGCCGTTTCAATTGATCTAAAGGCGGACCGATTGCACTGCGCGTACGTGAGGCGGATGTGCCGATTGTTGACGACCAGGAGTGCACCGTTCGAATCAATTCAGTCACTGAAAAGCTGTTTATCCTCCCGGCCAGTAGTTTCTGTGCCGGTGGCGATGAGGGTAACGACGCCTGTCAGGGGGACGGCGGCTCTGGACTCACCTGTGAGATCGACGGCTATTACGAACTGACTGGTTTGGTCTCGTGGGGGTTCGGGTGCGGCCGCAGTGGAGTGCCCGGTGTCTACGTGAAGGTATCAGCCTTTGTCGGTTGGATCAATCAGATAATTAGTGTCAATAATCAATAATCAATAGTCAAATGCCATAAATTCATAAATCGTTGTTTTGATGCTATTTATAGTCATATTTATTATTAATTTCATTAATTGTATAAAAATTCAATTCAAGACATAATCTTTCAATTGTTTGACTCAATTTCATATATAAATACAATTTCTATTAAATTAATTCATTTCTAACAAACACTCAGTTATTCATTATAAACACCAAAGAAATGCCACTTTTCCTCATTTCAGTAGTTATTAATTACTTAATATAACAAAAAATTTGATTGAAATGTAAATTTTGGTAATTTTTTGGTAATTCTTTATATTTAAAAAAAAATTAATTAACTAAACGGTGTATTTAATTCTGGAAATTAAAGTTTTATTTAATTATTACTTTTTGGTAAAATTATTTCAATACATTTAGAGCTAATATTTTATTTGTTTAGAAATTATGAAATTTTTGGTTTAGAAATGAAATGTTTTTTTTAATCTCAATATATAGCAAATATAAAATTTAATTGATAACTTAATAAAAA
>JAQIYC010000545.1:0-13026 GCA_034699545.1 Porobelba spinosa
CTTTTATGAAACTCTTTGCTTGAATTGCTTTAGAGTTTGTTTTAAACTTCGAAAAGGTTTCGCTTTTCAATTGAATGCCATTTGCTTTACATTTATGTCTAACTTAACTCTAACTAAGACTAACTGTAAATTGCAATTAAATTAAGTCTAAGTGCTTTGAGAACGCAATGCAAGTCATGTCAGTTGAGGTTAAACTTAAGCGACAAATGATTGGGTGAATAGGTTTGCAGTGACTCTTCACGTGTGTCACAAATGCGTATTGTTTTGAGTGAACACATGCGCCGAGACTTGCATTCAATCATTTTTACCTCATTTCCACTTCAACTCAATTTATTATTTAATATAAAAATTCCGATTTTATTAAATGTCAAGAATTTACTTGACATTCAATTTAATGAACGCTTTATCACATAAAGTAAATATCGATTGACTCTTGAATGTGCTCTTCGTTTCGGACTTCACTGCCAGTCATCTCAAACTGAACTCTAATTCAAGATCTGAACCAAAAGTCAAATCATATGTTAATCTAAATGATAAGACCATTGAATGGGTCGGCAGAGTCTGCCGGTGCCGACTTGTCTACCCTAATAGGAGTGAGTGATTTGGCCTCAGTTTTGGTCCAATGTTTTGCACTCATTCTAATCGGATATCTTTCCGGTCGGTTCGGTCTGATTCGAGCGCAAGAGTCGAAAGGGTTGAGCGCTTTCGTAACGTACTTCGCACTTCCGGCCCTCATATTCAAGTCGTTGTCCACTTCGGACTTATCGCACATAAACTGGTATTTTGTGGTCAGTGTTCTGGTGTCGAAAGCGGTAGTGTTTGCGTCGGTGGCTCTCATTACTGCGATTCTCACTAAGCCTTACAATTTGGGAAAGTCTGGTCTCTTCGCCATATTCGCCACTCAGAGCAATGACTTTGCGTTAGGCTATCCTCTCTTGGAATCACTTTATGGCAAAACAAATCCTGAATTTACGCGATATCTGTATGTGTTGGCACCCATTCAATTGGTTGTTCTCAACCCGATTGGACTCTTCCTAATGGAAGTCGACAAACAATACGGAAGAACTACAGACCGAAGGCATCCAAACAATTATTGCAATATTTTGGTTACAGTTTTGAAACAAATTGTCAAAAATCCGATCATTTTTATGACTATTTTCGGAATTATTTGGAACCTATCCTTCAGTAATCAAATCCCAGGGCTCTTGAGTCCTCTGCTCGAAGTCTTATCGGTTTCGTTCTCCGCGACCGCACTCTTCCTATTGGGTCTGAATTTGGTCGGAAAGTTCAAGACATTTACCGCTTCTTCACATCTATTATTGGTTCCATTGGTGTTAGTGATGACAAAGATTTTGATTCTTCCGCTTCTAAATCGAGTGATAATCCAAAACATAATGACTTCTCAAAATAATCTGACCCTTGAGTTGAGTAACTTTGGGTTTCTTTACGGCACCTTTCCCTCAGCGCCGACTGTTTTTATATTTGCTCTTCAATACGACTCTGGCATTGCGTCAACAATAGTGTCCACCGGAATGGTTATGTCAACTGTGCTGTCGGCGCCCCTTATGTTTGTTTCGGCAAATATGATACGACTTACCAGTAATAGTCTTCCCGTCACTGCATTTCACAAGGATTTGGGACAAACTATGTCTTATTCCGGGCTTTTAAGTGTTGTTTGCATTTTATGGACTCTTATAGTACTGTTTTGTGGCCGCAAATGGCGAAGTCTGACTCATCGGTGCACTATATCTCTGGCAGTTTCGCAACTCATGATAGGAATCGGTGGGTATTTGTGGCAATATATGGACGATTCGATATCGTTGAGACGCTATTACTTGATATACCATTTGCAGTACGTGATGGCTGTCGGGGGTGTCCTGTCATCCAGGATATGGACGGCAATGATTGCCATTACTTTAGCACTTATTCATTGGAAAAATCTCTGTTATGTTATCAAAATCCACAAAAAGTTATCATATTTTGCAGCTTTTCTCACATTTATCCTCTTATTGGTTGTTATATATCTTCCAAACTACCCAAACACTGATCTAATTGATCCTAATTTTGAATTCGGCACAACTCAGGCCTATATTGCCGTCGTATTACTCATAAGTTCTTTAATTTTGACAATTATTGGTCTCATAACTCAACAACACTTTCGAAGCCGTTTATCCTATAATCGCTCTTTGAATGTCAATTCAGAAGATATCGAATTTGATTCTCAAGAATCTGAAGAACTTGTTGCCAACGAATTCGAGACTCTAATGCCTGTCTCGAGGCCTAACATAAGAAGAGGCAGATTTCGAACTTTTTCCAATCCAACCGTCGGTTCAAATGATGATAATTTGGTGGTAGAGGTCGAAGATATGTTCGGAACGAGTACTTTATTCACAGATATCTGTCCGCAATCGTCGCATTGTTCTGAAAGTCGACGAAAGGATTGTTTAACTCATATTCGAAGATATCGAGAATATATGGAAGAGGCACAGGAAGTGACGCCATTGCTGCCAGTCGTCGCACAAACCAATGCTGTCCTCAGCCGATGTGTCGCAGACTTCCATCAACTCTCTCAACACATATTTCTTTTGTTAACACTTTTTGTTTCGATGTTAATCGGGTTAACCGTTTCTATTGGAAAACTAGTGCTCGAAAGGCCGACCGGAATACTCATTGAGTTGGAGTTTCTCGATATACTACTCAACTATGGCCAGGGAGTCATCACTTTTCTCATATTTGGTCTCGAAATGACTCCTGTTTTCGAGCGATTAATTAATTTGTTTTGTAGTCAAGAAAAAAGTAGTAATATTTGTGTAGATCTGCCGCCAATCGAGTCATTAAGTCAGGAAATAATAGCGATTTGCGAACAATTCAATTCATTTCATAAACAGAATTGCATTAAAGATATTGTTTTTGAACATCAAATCAATCAAAACTATTGCCAAGTATTTCGAGGAAAAGATTTAGTCGATTGGCTTCTAAGCACTGGGATTGCAAGCGATCGCACCCACGCCCAGACCTATGGACGGCATTTACTTATTGGTCGTGTTATTCAACATTTGACTCGTTCTCAATATTTTCTCGACAAGACTTTTCTCTATGTTTTCAATTGAGTTGTAAAAGTTGTTTACAGTAAAAGACTTGATTATAACTTATAATTTACACATTCTTTAAATTGTTTGTAAATCAAAATTATATATTTGATTATTAGGTTTTGTAAATTATAAGTTACAATAGTATAAAAGATTGCTTTTATAGATTTTCTCATATTAATGTGTATTAATTACAAATAGAGGTCATTAAATAAATGTTTTAAATGTTATTTTTATGAATTATAATAACAATCTTAAATAAACTACGAATGACATCGATTTTTATTAATACATAATTAATATGTGCGAAAATTTAAAAGCAATCTTTTAAACTATTGTAGCTTATAATTTATAAGACCCTTACCGATATAACACTGCTAAGTTTTATAGCAGGGTTAGCCAAGGTCTCTGGTCAGTTGGCTTAGGAGTGGGTAAACAACTCATTTAAGACAAAATTCTAGGTTTGGGGTTGAGGACGATATTTAGGTCTGGGTTTTGGGTTGCCTGCAAATTTTAAGTGTTCTATGTTAAATTTAGTATGAATCTAGTTTAAATCTAGTTAAATTAGCTTATTCTAGTTTAAATTGAATTAATTTGGCTTTGTGTTTTGACCTCTCCCTGACCCGACCAAGTCTGGCTAACCCTGAGTATAGTAAACGGGTTTAACTAAAAACAGTTGCATTTAAACCATTATTTAAAACTAAAACATTTAAAGTCAATATTTCTTGATCTTCTCACGACGTCTATAAATCACATCGAAAACAAAGATTAGACAAAAATTTTAGTTAACTTTTTGAATAAAACTAAACATTAAAAATATAGCTGATTTGTTGTTTAAAATAATAACTGCCTGGTGTCCAAAATTAGATCCAAATGCAGATCTGATTTTTGACCAATTGTTTAATTAACATTAATTATGCCTTTAAAGGTAATTAAAGGTAAAAGTTATGATAGTCTTGTAAAATAATATTTATTGTTCAAATCGAACATTTATTCACTTACCAATACAACAAACGTTTAATTTCTATACACGAACTGGTTAAAATTAGAGGATTTACAGTACTTGTTGAACAGTTAGTTCTAATGCTTTTAATATTTGTAATGTTTTATTTTGGCATTAATTTACTCTTAAATAAAATTTAATTGAATTGTAAACGGATTTTAATATTTCAAAACTAAACTTTGTTTAGATCCTTGAGTTTGTCTGCGAGAAACAAAATCTAGATTCACATGAATTTGGTTTATTGTAAGTAATTTTGAATATTTTTGACATAATTATAGTTAATATCTTTAATTCGAATTGAAAGTCGAAACAACAAACCGCTTGACTTGAGTTTAACCATAAGATTTGCAAATATACCGAATAATGCAAATATTGAACTAAAGCCGAGTCTTATTAAGAGAAAAGATGAGAAAGTGATGGTTGCGATGGATTTGGAGGCCGGGGAGAGACGAATACAGGAATTCGACTCTAATCAGAGCTTATGGGATATCATTCACGTTATGTTTAAAGAGCACTCAGTTTTGCAATTGGACTCAAATATGCAGTTCTGTGTTATATATATCGCAAAAGAGGTTTTATTTGATTTTATTAGCTATTGATCACATTTTAATTAATTGTTAATATGTTTGGAAAAACTTTAATTGAAAGCACAGATTGAGGGAGAGTTGCAATTAAAACAAACAAATTTGCGAAGTTTGGGAGTGAGCCAGGGCAAGGTGGCCATCAAGTTGGTGATCAGGGCCACTAATGCCATCAAAGGGCAAGCATTCGTTGAATCACTTAATTTGCGAAAACATTTGGAAACCAAGAAATCGTTTGATTCAAACAGAGGAATGTCTTCCGGAAGCGGAGAAACCGATGAAAAGAAAAGTAAGAAAATTAAACAACAATTAGACCAACAATTCGACGCAAAAACACATGTTTTGAATCAATTGGTTAATAAAGATTCGAATGAAAGTCAAGTCAAAGAAGTATTTCAAACCTCGAGTTCTGAGTCCACTGGTCTTAGTGGTCAACCGGTTGTCTCAGAAAATGTAATTCGAACGCCAGAAGAGATTCAGGAAATGGAAGTCGACTTGAGTTCTGGTGAAGAAGAAGAAGAAGTTATTAATTACGTATAAAATTCTAATTGAACTTTAATTTAATTACAATTTGATTTATATTAAACTTACTTCTCATTAGTTGGGAAGCAATTACAGCCAAATTTTGTTCAAAATGTCTGATTTGCCTAAAGTTGCAAAAATCGATTATCCGGATGAGTTCTACCAAACAACTAGAGATGATTTGACACATGTTCTCAATGGTCTGCGACGACAACAGTCAGTATAACGGAAACTGCGTTTCAAATACAAGTTATTAACGAATTTAATGCTTGTCTTAGACCCGGAAACAGTGAAAACCCTTTGGAAACCAAACGAATGCGAGAACAGCGACGGAAAGAGAGAATTGCGAAATACAAGTCGACTGTTATTCGGGTTTGTTTTCCGAACGAAAAACTCGTATTTCAGGCCATATTTAAACCGAGTCATACAGTCGGACATGTGATGCAAGTCCTCAAAGACTACATAAACCCAATTGAGTTCTATCTCTATACAGTGCCCCCAAAGCACGAACTAAAGCCCGAATTGAGTCTAATTGAGTCGAACTTAGTTCCGGCCGCACTCATCCATTTCGGCACCAAATTGGCCGACACCGCACGGAATGAGTTCCTCAAAAGTCAATTCAAGTCAAAGCTAAGTTCATATAAAACGGCCGCAAAAATAGCGGTCAATGCCCGCAAGGATACCATTCCTTCGGCTCCGGACAACAGCAGAGATTCCATTCAAACCGTTAGACAAACGGAAAGTTCGCAAAACACGGAACCGAATGAGTCGAGTGCGGGTGGAAAGGGAGGGAAAGTTCCGAAATGGTTTAAAACTAATAAATGATTTTTAAATACTTTTTTATTAATTGAAAAAATGTAATAAATTATTAATAAAAAGAAGTTATTGATTGGATTTGGGTCTGAAGTGGTTGTAATAGCCTTTAGTGAAGTCAATCATCACGTCTTGAGTGCATTCGGGCAGCTCTGAAGTGAAGAGTCCGGGCGAACCGCTATAGACGGCAAAGGCCGGCACGACTGTGCCCTGAGGTAGGACTGTATTGTCGGCTATAAGACAACAGTCTTTCAAAACACAATGTCTTCCGATTACGCAGTTTTGGCCGATATATACATAAGAGCCGATCGACGCTGCGTTCACTATAGTGTCGGAACCGATGTATACGTTGTCTCCGATAGTCATCGGCAGAAACGCGACTCTAATTGGATTCGAATATGAGTTGACAATCGACTAGAGCTAAGCAATGGTTAGAGAATACCCTTTCGTGAACTTCTTAAACGGGGGCCGAATGACGGCTCGGGTGCAGACGAGGCAATGGCGTCCGATCTTGACATTCGCGAGATCTCCGCGAATGATGCACTCGGACTGAATGATGGTCTTCCCCATCAGCATAATGTTCTGCGACCCGCACAGCACCGACCGGCGGCACACCTTATTGCCCGAAGCCGTCTCGATGTACTCCGACTGCTTGTAGTGGATGTCCTGTAACTCCATTCCCATTCAATTCAATCCTAACTCACATTCAATCGACGTTTCATTCAAACCAAACCAAACAATAGGTTTCGCTGTGTTTACCAAATGTGCAAAAATGTAAACAAAAAGTTACGCAAACTTTGCGTCCATTTTAAAGCACTTTGGATTCGATTGTATTGTATTTGCTTTGATTTTGTTGTTTGGGATTTAGATTTAATGGGATATCAAACCAACAAAATTGAAAACCAATCGCAGGTCAAATCTTATTGAAATTATTTGTAAAATAAATGTAAAGTAAATCTCAATTTTGTAAATAATAATAATAATAATAACGTAATATATGTGATGATAATGTTGTGCTCCTATTGGTCGACCCAATCGGTCGAAGTCAAGGCTAACTCTGACGCATAGAAGACAATAGAAATGGCATAAGAGTGAGACCTGAGAGACATTGGAGCGAAAGCTGAAACAAGTCGACCAAAGCTCAACTCGTCGTAAGCTCTGTATTGCCTGTATTGGACGTTTGCATGTATTGCCGCAAAGCTCGAGCGCATAATGTAGTAAACGAGTGTTTGGTTTTAAGTTTACTGTTTTGGTATTATATGTGTATACTGTATGACAACATTTATTGTGAAATCTGTGTTATGTGTTGTGATATGCAATAGCGAACTGCGAGTGCGAACGCATTGAACGCATTGAACACTACATCCAAACGTATAAACATTATAAAGAGTGCAAAACATATAAACATATAAACAGTGTTGCAGTCAATCCAAACATATTTCGTTGCATTTGTTGTCGTTTTTTTACAAACAATTGATTTTCAATAATAACAAAGACATCGGAAAGTCGTCTCATTTCGTCGATATTTGATTGAATTTTGTATTTATTTTAATTAATTCACAAATTGTTTATAAATATCTGAATTGAAATAAACGAAAACTTAAATCAATTTAAGATAAATTCAATTTGAATTACATTTGAATTGAGCGACAAATTGATGCCAAAATGGATTCATTGAGAGAACAAGTGATGATTAATCAGTTTGTTTTGGCCGCCGGTTGTGCCCGAGACCAGGCCATACAACTGCTTCAATCAACGCACTGGCAGTTCGAGGTATGCCTTCCAGTGCCGCCCAATCACCGAATCTATCTCTTGTCTAATCTCTTGTATTGATGTCTTAGACGGCGTTAAGTATGTTCTTCCAGGAGTCCAATGCCTGTCATCCCAACTCTCACTTCAATTCCGTAAGTGTCGACAATCACTCGTTAGACTCAATCCAATTCAAACCAATCGAATCCAATCCAAGCAATCGATGTCTCACTTATGCGATGCAATAGTAATACCAAATCTCGATATTCCCTATAATTTAGTTTTCAATTACTTTAAGACTAATGTCTACTAATTAATGCATGAATTCTATCGATTCGACCGAATCCTGACTTTGGTTTTGCGATAATTGTTGAGAAAATGTAAGGAAAATAAGTTTCAATCGATTGCTATAGAAATAAAAGCAATGATTATTGCAATGAAAGCGTTGTTATCCTTGAGGTTATGCCAGACGTAAGACATTTAAATAATTGCGAAATTCAATTGATTTTTGTTATATAGTAATCAAATTAAACACTTTTTGCGTATTTTTATATTTATTATTATTTTTCCGTATGTTTTGTCAGATATGTCTTATGTCTTGAAATGATATCTCAGTTTAAATCTTTAGAAATTAATATATTTTTAAATTATAAGTAATCATTCAATTGATGTAATTATGAATAATTTTATAGAATTATATAAAAGTTATTAATATTAATATCAATTCAATGTTATCTAAGATTTTCAACTTATTTCCAGTGTATTATACAATAGATTTAATACATTTTGTTTTGATAATAGAAATAGAATTGAATTGAAAATACGATTTGTTTTCTAATTATAAATAAGGTTAACGACCGACAGAACTGGTGTTTATTTATTATTTGTTTACTATATTCGATGTCTCATATTGTGTACAAAACTGGATCGACTCAAACAAGACATCAATTAGTGATTTAAAGATTGAATAGATTTACGCGTTTGAGAGAGAACTGCATTCACAACCAGTTTGTGGTTCTGACCAATAATTCTATATTTTCAACGTTTCTGACCCTAAATCTCATATTTGTTTTCTTTTCAATACAACTCAAATTTGATGTTTTTTTAACTTAAAGAAGAAATACTCGAATACTTAGGGAAGGGTTTTGTCGATTTGCACACTTCAGACATGAGTTAAACGAAACTTTATAATAAATTATAGAATCGTTCGGTCGTTCAACTAATTCATTGATTTAATAATGAATTTGAGAATAAATGTCATTTTTGTCGCTTTAGTCACAACTAACCAATAGTCGGGTTAAGGCGACAAATGATTATTTATCCGAAACTCAAACTCATTCCTTAGAGTGAAACAGTTGTGTCAATCAATTGTCGGTAATTAGAATAATATGAATGCCTTTTCCCATAGATTATGACGCCCGCCAATACTCCGGCGACGCCCCCCGCTTTCCCGGACACACTGTTGGCATTTTCCAAAATGTCGACCTCTGATAATAAGGGGCTGAGAGAGCGGTCCAACTCAAGTTCAAACGGTTCAATGTCTGGAATGATGTATTCGACCGGAAATCTAATGCCAACTAATAATAATCCAATTAATAGTCGAGTATCACATCATCACAACCACATACAGACTCATAACCAACACTTACAGCACATGAATGCCGGCAATCGAGTACTTAACGCAACGGCCGGACAAACGGCTAATCAGCGATAACTCAATAAAACGATTGCTTTTTATCATTCAATCGATTGAATGATTGGTTTTGAGTTCAAGATTACTATAATTTCAGTTCGATTTGGTTTGTCATTATTTCAGTTCAATTTAAGAAATTTAATGTAAATTTATTTTTAAAATAATTACAATTATTTGAAATGCATTCGAAGCGCACATCACATTCGCATTGATTCTGTTCTTCATTTCAATTAAATCAAAATAGAATTTAAATTTAATTAAATAAAAACTAAATATAAATAAATCTTAAAATTATTATTCTTACGAAACGACTAATTAATACAATTTTATTCTCATTGAAAACAGTATTTTTAAATAACAATTTCAACTAAAGTGTGATTCATATTAAGACGACTTTTATATAATAATAATTTTTTTAAGCGCGAGAATCACTTTTAGAATTATTCTCAGATATTGATTCAATTATTTGTTAATAGAAAATAAGAATTGAGTTTATTTTAAATATAAATAATAATTAATGCATTGGTTATTGTAAATTGCATTCATTTTCAAAAACAAATGTAAATCTGATTAAATTTTAAAGTGATTTAAGTTTTTGTCTATATATGAATCGCCTTTTGGATAATTACTATATAAATTCGTATAAATTATAAATATCTTAAATATATTAATAATTATAAATAAAATTAGATTTCGATTCAATGTTAACCTTAGGATCGCTTTATTATATATTTGATTCGAAATAATATTAATATAATTTTTAATTATTGAAATTAGGATTAAATTTGTGCCTCATTTGCAAGAAATTATTAGAAAATCTGAAATTGACTTTAATTACATCCGATTACAACTAATTTACTTAATTTTGTTTCGACTCAGATCCCCACTCATTGTCAAAAAAGCTATTTTAACATTAATTGTGAGAAAAACTTCTTTTTTTTATATAGCTTTCAATGTTTTTAAGTACACATATATTCCTAGTCATTGATTGTCATCTTTTAAGCAAACAATTGATTGAAAAGACATCTCAATTATTGCGACTTTAATGCAATCAAACGATTAACTGAACGCAAATTTATTTATAAACATAATTATAGATAAATACTTATATTTTTGTGTTTATGCAGTAGTTTTGGAGCTGTTATAAAATAATTTGTAAAAATATTAAATATTTTTAATAAGAGTGGACTAAAAATAAAAACTAATTCTAATTATAATTTATATCATATACAGTATCAACGAAATTGTTTAAATTATATAATTAATGTTTTTGTCAAATAAACTGCTTTTATTACATCAAAATTTTATATTATAATAATTAGAGATTTTTAGAGAATATTTTGTGCATTTAATCGTTTGATTGAATTTCTGTACCATTTTATACATATCTGTCGTTAATATAAAAACGACAAAAAGTGTCTGAAGTTTCGCTCATATATTAACCAAAAGAACTCAAATCTAAATCCAATTGTAATTCTTATAAATCGATTAAATAAATTCAATGTATATTTCACAACAAATTTATTCTAAAAATATATACAAATCATGTGTTAATTGAGTCGACATTTTCGCTCTTCTTAATCAAACGCGACTTCATTTTGAATCTATGGCCTAAACACAAGTTAATTGAAATTAATTAATGTTTAGTTTTTGGTTAAAAACAAGTCAATACCAGTGCAGTCGAGTGTCTCTAAGTATGTCTTTTTGCGACAACAGGCCCGACATATGCCGTAATCGCATTTCTCTCCCTTTGGATTCGGACATAATGTGCAAAGAATTCGTTTACTAACGGCCCGAACCCTCTCTTCCAAACAAATCAATCGATTCATTCGTTTTAATTTCTTTTTCGATAATTTTATTTCTGAATCGTCGGACAAACCGTCCATTTCTGGCGGCGAAGACCTCTTACTCTTAGTCTCATCTATTGTTTCTATTGGTTTGGGTTCGGGTCTGATGTAGGTCTGGCAGATATATACCGGAATGTCTGTTGAGTTTTGCCATTCGTTTGTATTTTGTGCTTCGATTTCATAAACATTTTTATATCTATTTTTCAACTCTTGAGTCACTGCTTCAAAGACATCGATGGAATGCGCTTTCGCTACTCTTTCTCTTAAATCTAGGTTTGAGGACAACATAAAGCAGTGGTGGAACAGCTTGAAGACATGGCCCCTAATGTATGAGAGGGGACAGGGATGCCGGCGCGCCAAACCCAGGTATTGTTCGGATACTGTCCAAACGGCTACCTTTTTGCCCGTAAAGAGCGCCGGATTGTGAAGACATCCCTCGGCAGACATCACTCCTTCGACTCCTGTCTCTGCGAAACACTTTTGGACATCACTTAACGAAAGAATGTTTCCGTTCGCCAGAACTGGAATTTTGACGGCATTTCTGATGACAATTAATTAATCAAATTATTTGAGAAATCAATTCAAAGCGAATTAATAGCAAATGAAAACCTGACGGCTCTGATGTGCTCCCAATCGGCTTTCCCAGTATGCGGTCCCCTCTGCTCTCTCACCCTTCCGTGAACCTAATTATCAATTCATTACTCATTTTTCGAATTTAAATCACAATTAGATCCCACTCTTACGCAAATCATGGAAACGCCGGCCCTTTCGAGCATTTTTGCGTATTCGACGGTTTTGTCGATTTCCGCAAATATTCTTATTTTACAAGTTATCGGAATTTGGATTTGAGTCGAAACCCGATTCACTGAAAGTTGATTCAAATTAATCTACATTTGGAAGCAATAAGTGATTGAGAGAATGGTTACGCATGTCGTAGATGAGTGGCCACTCGTCCATAAGGAACGCGCCGTAATGTCCGCGTTTGGCCACCGATTGAGGACATCCCAGGTTTAGGTCTATAGCGTCGCAATGAGTCGACAGAGCGGCCAGTCTTGACGCCTCTAATAGGGTTTCGCTATTATTGGCGCAAAACTAATATATAATACAATCATTTAACTGATGTCTCAATCGGTTTGGTAGAGATCCAGTACCTGAAGAATGAGTGGTCTGTCTTCGGGTGCCGTTTGTAGACATTGAGTCCTATATTTGACATTTTTGATGAAAGCGTTTGCGTTAATCATTGGAGTATAACAACACTCAACGCCGTAGTGCTGTCGCACCAGTAGTCTGAAGGCCAGCTCCGACTGGTCGACCATCGGCGCCAATATGTGTCGACAACTGTTGAGACTCTTTCGCCAAAATTCATATGCATTTCGATTCTCAGACATTGTATTAGACTTTCAATTGATTTGAAGATAATATAAGAAAATATTATTTAATTATTAAAATTAAATTAAAATTTCAAATAACGCCGAAAATGATATAATTTCCGAATCGATTGAATGACATTGTGTTTGCATTTAAGTTATGTTAAGAGAAGTAAACAAATGACTAAAAGTGAGGCAAAGTATGGTTGCATTTAATAATAGGCATTGAATCACATGTTTTATTATAATATGTTTATTAATATAAATATTTAAAAAACGTGGTTTTTGTACTCGAAATGCGTTCCTTTTTAATACTTTTTGAAAAAAATGTATATATAAATTCGATCTCCCACCCCCCTCAC
>JAQIYC010000546.1:0-13026 GCA_034699545.1 Porobelba spinosa
GAGGAGAGAGAAAGAAAGAAAGAGAGAAAGAGAGAGAGGGGAGAGAGTGGGGGAGAGAGAAAAAGTAAAAATTAGCTCTACTCTCAATAATCACACATTTATTACAATTTTATTATCTTGAAACTATAAAAGAATTTATAAAATAATGTTTCAGATTATGAATAATTTAAATGACATAGTTTAATTATTATAATTAATACTTAAAACCATTTGTTTTTTGCCAAAAAGTTTTATATTTAAGAATAATAACTTAATTTTCATTTTTAAAATAGTTTTCATTCATAAACCGAATAATTATTTATAGGAAATCATATTAATTTGACATAAACTGAACGGATATTAATGGAAGCGCTATATCTGTATTATATAATAGTTTATATAACTGTATATTTAAAAACAAGTATTAACTCAAACACAATAGAAGGGCAAGTCTTCTCATTCACTCGAATAATAGTGGAGTAATAATAGTAATAATCATTTTCACTGTTGATCTAATTTGAATGACTGTTACTCTATGGTTGCGAAACACTTGTAGATAGTGGTGATCGCATACAGTGAAGTTCATGACCTGTTAATGTGATTTTTTACTATCCATCTCATATTATATAATGGATAAACACTTTCATACGAATAATTGTATTGATAACTACATCTCTGTATAACATGGTTGGCTAAGGGGGGGGGGGGGGTCGGACCTCTAACGCCCCTCTAGAAAATTGCCGGCCGCCGAAGACGGCCGGCAAATTTTTGCAATATTTTGTAAAAATGGCGTTAATTTAACTAAATTAACGTTAAATTTGGTTTAAATCCTGTTAAATTAACTAAATTTAGTGTTAATTAAGATTAAATTCGGTTAAATTGACGTTAATTGCGGGTTTCGGAAACAAACTGGCGTCGTTTTTGGCGCAAAATTTTTGAGTTGACCCCACCCTCAACCCCCCTCTTGTTTTGGGGGAAAATGAGTCATTTACCCCACCCTCAACCCCCTCTCCTTGGCTAACCCTGCTGTATAACTATCTCAGCAATACTGCGGAGTCTCTGCATTGAAGACATTGAAGGCATTGCACTCTAACTTAGTTTTACTTTTTGATGCAATGACTGGTTTAGTCGCTGTTGTGGGTCTGCAATACAGAGTAGAGAGAGTTGTGGCCAAAACAAACACAAAGCACACGACTGGCCACAGAATCTCGAGAAAGGAATTGGGAATTTGGGGCTAAATATGGAAATTGAAATTTTGGCGGAATTGAAATTTCTCCGCTTTTTTAATCATCGCTATAAAAGTGAGACTAAGAATGTTGAGTCCATTCAGAGTACTCTCACCTAACGATGAGCTAATATCACAATACGATTACAAAGTTTTCTCTTTTATCCTGTTTAGTCTTTTTAAGTTTAAAGTTCAAATACTCGTTAACTATTTTAAAATGTTAATACTCGGTAAAAGTGTTCGATGTTCCGCATCATTTTTATTAGTGATTTTAGTTTTAAATTTTTTAGTTTTAAGTTTATTCGTTAATGAAAGTGAAGGCATGAGTAATAAGAAAATGCGAGAAATTATGAAAATAATCAAAAAGTTGAAAAAATTGGCTCCACTTTTAGCCTTAGCTAAAATGAAACTGAAGCCCAAAATTGGAATACTTCCCATTCCTCTACCCATTCCTATTCCGCTTAAGTAAGTCCACTATTGTTGCTATATTTAATTTATATCTACAACATATATGTGTGATTGGTAATATTTGCTCGATTTAAAATTATATAAGTTAATAAATATATAATTTATAATTATTACTGAAATTTTATTTAAAAGCTAAAATTCCCTGGTTAAAGTAATTTAAAGTGTGTTGTGTATTAACGACTTCCTTTTTTAGTTAAAATGAAATTAAAATTTTTAAATACAATAAAGATTTGTTTTATTTTGGTTTAAACTTAATAGCAGACCCAGATTAAATTTTAATAATAAATAATAAAAATAGATAATAGTACTTAAATAAAATCACTAAATTTACTTTCTAAAGGTAAACAAAAAATTGATTAATTTGATTATAATTCAAGAATAAATTTATTTAGTTTTAACATTGTTTAAGACTATAAT
Source organism: Porobelba spinosa (assembly GCA_034699545.1). Taxonomy (NCBI): domain Eukaryota; kingdom Metazoa; phylum Arthropoda; class Arachnida; order Sarcoptiformes; family Damaeidae; genus Porobelba; species Porobelba spinosa. The sequence goes on from JAQIYC010000546.1 coordinate 2,090, forward strand.
ACAATTAATTGAAATTTTAAACATAAACTTTAATAATTATTTTTATACGATAGCATAAGATATATATATATATATATTAATAAATTATTAATATTAATCTAATATATATTTAAAAGTTAGAAATTGAGTTAAATTGATGAAAAATACAGATAAAATATTAGATATTTACAAAAATAAATAAACTTGTATAATTATAAGTTTAAATACTAATTAATTAATTAATTTTTGTTTAGTTATTTTAATTACAAGTATGTTATTCTATGTTAAAACACAAGAATTTAAATTAAACAGGATAGAAAAGAAAGAACCACCCATGTATGTCAGTAAGCCGTCTTACGGCGGAGGCGGCGGCGGCTATGGAGGCGGAGGAGGCGGCGGCGGCGGATATGACATGGGAGGCGGAGGAGGCGGTGGTTACGATATGGGAGGCATGGGTGGCGGTGGTTATGGTGGTGGCGGCGGCGGAGGAGGATATGGAGGCGGCGGCGGAGGAGGAGGAGGAGGATATGGCGGCGGCGGAGGAGGCGGTGGTGGATACGACGACGGAGGAGACAGTTATGGAGGAGATATGGGCGGTGGGGGTGGATATGATATGGGAGGAGGATATGGCGGGGGAATGGATAGCGGCGAATACGGTGGGGGTTATTCCGGAGAGGGAAGTAGTGGTGGAGGCGGTTATGGCGGCGGAGGCGGAAGTGGTGGTGGATATGGAGGAGGAGGTGGTGGAGGTTATGGTGGCTCTGGAGGAGGTGGCGGTGGTTATGGAGGTTCTGGTGGTGGAGGCGGTTATGGTGGTAATGGTGGTGGAGGTGGAAGCGGGTCTTATGGCGGCGGCAATTCTTACGGTAGTTATAAAATAAATAAACAAATAATTAGTAAAACGGGTGTCAATGAAGAAGTTGCTATCATTGCAGATGTGGCCAAAGGTAATGACAATTACAAGTGAAGACTCACTGCTTAAGGCTTAAGCATTACTATTGCCATTGCATGTCATGAATGGCATTGCATTCATAATATTCTCCTCTCATATCAAAACGTGGATTACATTAAACTCATCTCCAATTCAAGACAATACACGTTATTCTAAATTTGCCCCGAACACATTTTATCATTCATATCATGTTCACGTAATCACATAACACGCTATAAATAGAGTTAAAATCATGTAAATAGTTCTAATGAATACATAAATCATCGTTTTTAATATCCGGACACAATTCGATAACTCGATAGTCATATACGAAATGCAAACAAATTACTTAATTTCAAATTTGTTTCTAAAAACTATTAAACTTTTTGTTTCAAATTTTTAATTTTCTTAAGTCATAAAATTTAAATTTCTATTTGTGTTTCTTTAGTAGTTTAAAGATAAATGTTTAAAATTATAAATTTAAATTGTTTATAAATTTAAAAATTATCTTAACGTTATTTTACCAAATTCAATTACTGCCAAATTTCATAAATCAACTTAAATTGTAAAATATTTGAGTAATACTGTAACCAGGGTGACCAGGTGTCCAGTACTTGTGCGGACAATCCTCTTTTTTCATACTCTGTCCCGTTTCCTGCCTTCACATTGAAATGTCCCGAAATTTAAGGGAAAATAATTTTATTTTTATACTCAAAATTTACTAAATTGATGACTAAATATTACTTGATTTAAATTGCCGTAAATATATTTAATTTAATTTAAAAAATTAGTTTATTTAATTAAGGGAAATAATATGTATGTAAAAAATTATACATATTATTTATTAAAGTTTAATAAAACATTTAATAACATTAAACAAGTTTTAAAAAATTTGTCCCAGAATTATCCCAGAATTTTTAGAAATTTTTACAACTTATCAAGTATTTCTAAATTTTGACCTGGTCACCCTAACTGTAACTATAAAAGAGAAACAGCTCAAAGTTTCTTTATTTTTTATTGATTAAACAAAATTTAATCGGTATTATTACAAAATTGACAAAGAACCTCTTCAATTGCTCATACCATTACATATTTTTTAAAAACATACTATAATTAATGTTTAATTTTTGTTTTAAATTCACACAATTGTATAAAACTAATGAATTTTATAATCAAGAGATAAATGTTTAAATGTTTGTAAATTACTGTATATATCAAAAACTTATGTCAATAAGTGTTATCAACTCTTCGGTGGCGGTCGGGCTTTGGGAACAACTCTTCTCTCCAACTATTAAAGCCGTATTCGTCGGATCGGAAAAGAACTGCGAGTTTGCTATAGCGGAGCCTCTGATGGAAGTGATTGAGACAATAGCTATCGTCCATCACATCTACACTACATCTGGTTATGCAATGACAACCAATTAGAGCCAATTAGAGTTAAATGAATGTCGTATACGGTTTGAAATTCTTACAGTTTTGCGCAAAATCTCAACAAATATTACCTATCACTTTTTAAAATCAATTTTTTTGTAAATAAAAAAGCGTTCAAGTCAAATTTTTGAAAATTTGTTTATATTGAATTTTTACAAAATTTATATCAAATATGCATTTGACGTATTCTTTAAATTAAAGCTCACTTTGAGATATTGAGATATTATTTCGAATTGTTGTTACTTTATAACAAATTGGATCAAATTAAATGTATAAAAATTTAATAATATAATTTTTTACGAAATTTAAATATTTTAAATTTTAAAAATTTTAATTTCTACCAGTAAGCAGTAAATTCCTAAATTATGAACAAACTAGATAAAATATTTTAATATTTTTAAAATTTACAGATAATTATATTAAAGTAGAATTAATCATATTATATAAACAAGATTGAAAAGTATGATCTTAATACTTTTCGATTAATGTAAACAAATTAAAAAATTATTCAGAGCATTTTTGTCATTAAATAATTTTTATTAAATTATGTTAATTTCATTAAGGAAGCTTATAAGTTTATTGAATTTTATTAATAAAATTTATATCATTTATATTGCAACGTTTATCCGTCTCCGACCTGTCCTCCACCAGTCTGGATCACACCATTGTGGTGGCTATGACAGGTACGTATCGTCTCTTCGATGTAGATTGCAATGTTACTCTACGTCGGTCACCAGCATATAGGCCAACGTACTAACACTCGCTATGTTGAAGACCACCAAATGTAAGTAATATTGCAAGTATATAAAAAATTTTAATTTTTTGTTAGTTTCAAAAATTTATCAATAAAATTCTTTAAATTACTCAACTTTACGCATTTAATTATTTATTTAATTGGGTTAATAAAAAACAATTTACAAAAAAAAAAACACAAAACAATCGAAATTAAGTAATAAAAGGACACATCGTTTGACATCTGACATGAGCTGAGAGACGAACCGTTAACTACAGCTGCAGTTCTGGTGCTCTATTGGAACCGTTTTAGGTCTTTAGTTATACCGCATGTGTTAAATGTCATGATTAATGACTACTACCTCTGATACCAGTGTTTAGATTATATTTTATTCACATCTAATTGAATGGGAAAAAGTTTTTTGTCTCAATTAAAAGTTTTACATAACATATAACATAATAATCACTTGTTTTTCAACAATTTTTATGTGGAGTTAGTTTTTTCACAATTAGTTTGATATTAAAAGTTATGAATTATAATAATTGTAATATAAAATTAATGTGGATATAAAATATATAAAATCCATAAAAAGCCACATTTGAATCGAAAAAACAAAATTAAAAGCGTCTTAACATCTGTTTTGAAACTACATTTCGAATTGAACTTCAATTGAACTTATTTTTGTTGAAAAGTTTTTCGACTCAAAAGCTGAAAAACTTTTTTCAGTTTTAGCTAAAAATTAGGAAAAAATTTCGTTATTTATTAAATTCCAAAATTAGTCTCAAATCAGAAAATGGATAACAATTTCGAAGAAAGTTGTAGTGATTTTAGCATTAGTTTCAATACTAACGACAATGAGATTAACAATTCTTGCGATCAAAACGAATCAATACTCGAAAACAGTTCCAAAGAGTTTCATATGAGTGAAGATGAGATTAAACGAGAAGAGGAGGAATGCGAAGAGAGCGAGGAAGGCATCAAATGTAACCTGATCACTTTGACCAAAATGGAAGCTCCGGATCAGTGGAGTCAACCTCAAGACCAAACACACGACAGCTATAGAAGTGATGAAAATATTTATATAAACGCAGACATCGATACCACAAGTGATGCAAAAGTGGATAAAAACAGACTCGAGTCGAGTGTTTGTGATGACTACTCACCAGCGCTGGCATTGGCATCATATGTGTCACAACAGATGAGCGGTCAGGTTGTCGAAGAACAAGTGTCTGCACAACAGTCGCACCTTTCGCACAGATCGCTACCATATTTGAGCCACACTATCAACACTGAACACAGTTTCGAAGCAACAGATGGAAAGCAAACTTCTTCGGCTCTAAATGATTACCAGTCGTGGAAACAGTTGTCGATTAATACAATTAATAGCTATCAAACCAGTAATGCGAGTAAAGGCGGAATCAGTAGTGCCTACAATGCCTACAATAACTTTTACGCCAGATATTCGACTGAACGGCACCAGAGATACCCCGACGCCCGCTCTCTCAGAGGCCGGGGCGCCCACTCATCGATGACCAAAGAGGAGCAGCGCAAGAGTGCCTGCGATCGCGAGCGCACACGTATGCGAGACATGAATATGGCGTTTGATGCTCTCAGAGCTAAGTTACCCTGCCTTAAGCCCAGGGGTAAACGGCTTTCCAAAATTGAATCTCTTCGGTATGTAATCATTCACTTGATTTTCTATTTAAATATTTTTTAAAATTAAGTCAAACTAATGTCTAAATAGATGTTTAAACTCTAGAATTGGTAAACATCTCAAAATTGTTGCAAAATGTGTGCGATTTCTATAATTGTGAAGGAGTTTTGACTTTAAATCTATTCGTTTATATATGAAATAGTAACATTAATTCATATATTATTTAATAGTAATTGATATATATTTTAAACCATTTCTATAAATATTAACAAATTATCGAATTCGGACAGAATGGCGATCCGTTATATCGCACACTTGCAGTCAGTATTAGCCACTCCTGAGTGTGAAGAGAACGGCACAACCAGTACAGCCATAGCCACCCCTTCCTATTATAGTCCGAACGACAGTTCGTGTACAAGATTTTGGAGATTATCTGTAAATATCTGTTGTTTTTCTGATTGATTGCCATTTGCCCTTCAAATGACATTTCAATTTGCTTTGAATGCACTGTAGGATCAAATGGAGTACAGCGCTGGACAACAGGCCTATGGATGCGCTGATAGCTATCATTATGAGAACAACTACTACTGGTGGGCACCAGCACTCAATGGCAGTTATTCTGGTTTCCAACAGTAAAATAGCGGAGTTTTACCATTAAATGCAGTTTTTATTTATTATATTTATATCGAAAACTAAAAACCGAACAGAATATGAGTGAATATCTAGTCCTTCGACGAAAACACCTGTTATTTAATTAAAATTAGTTTTTATTATTATTTTAGATCTGAACTCAATATTTGTAACCAAATAAATAGAACTCTTATTGAAAATGCTTTAAAAATATAATACTATACTATATATTCGAGCATTTCTGGCCTAAACATCACTTAAATATGACATTTCTTATAAAGCAATGCAATTGTAACTTACATATAATTTTAAATAATTAACAATAAATTTGATTTTATAATAAATCAATTGTTTAAAACTTTATTTAAACGTTAGACTAGTATTGGCGCAAAACTGTCAGTATTTTTGCTAAATTTCAAAACCTTTTAAAGTTTTAAACTGAGAATCTCTGACTCAAACAAAATAAAACAATTAATCAATTCTTAAAACTGTATTCGAATTGAAACAAATGTTTGAAACAAAATAATTAATTGAAATTATATTTTATTTAATCGATTAATTAAATGACAAAATAGTATAGTTTTAAACAAATGAAATCGTTTTCTATTTAATGTTTTTGAGACAAAACTTTGAAATAAAATAATTTAAAACAAATATTAAATTCTTTTGAATAAAATTAATTAAAATGTAATTAAGAAATGAATTAATTAATTGAAAACAAATTTATTGTTTTCGCTTACGAACTGATTTGTCGGCCGATGTGTCGAATCGAACACTTCTTCGGCTCTTGTCTGCTGTGCCTTCAGATTCGATAAATTCTTTCGCCAATTCGGCCGATATTTCGGTGACTTTACTGATCTGTAAATATATATTAATTAATTCAAAACAATTAAATAGAATTCAAATTTACTCTATTTATCGATTTGACGGCAAAGAACTTTTCGGCGCTTTCGAGCAGTTCCGGTCTGAATGTGGTTGTTATGAACTGCGAAGTATCGAAACGCTCTTTAATTATGTCTGAAAGAGATAATTCGATTTAAACAAAATGTACTCAAATCTACCGAACAGTGCAAACCCGAGAGTGCTTTGCGATAGATTGGATCCAATGCCGAATCGACTTCATCGAAGAGGTAAAAAGGCGCCGGGTCGCACTTCTGGATCGCGAAGATGAATGCCAGCGCTACCACTGACTTCTGGCCGCCGGACAACTGATTCAGTTCTTGGATAACAGCGCTTCCATTAAAGGAAACTCGAATTTTAACGCCAACGAAGTTATCGATTCGATTCAATTGCGGCGGTTGACCAGTAGTTGATATCGCACCTGAAGATTGACTGGTTTGGCTGTCATGAGATCCGGAAGCGCTTCCATTCTCGGTGTTTGAGTAAATCATGTCAATGAAGGCGCGGCCGTCCGGAACGAATTGGCGAAAGATTTGTTCGAAAAACTTCGAGACCTGTCTGTATGTGATTTGAATCGATTCATACTTCTTGTTCTCCAGAGATTGGATCAGTTGTTCGATCGACTGATAGCCTAAATCGATGTCTTGTTTCTCAGCCCTCAACAGCTTTTCCTTCTCCTCGCCTTCAGACAACTGATCCAATGCTTTCTGATTAACAGTCAATTTCGACACTTTTTGTTTACATCTCTTCAGTTCTCTGTATTGATCCGAAAGACTCATATTTTGATAATTTGATTCCATTTCTGAATTCATCGGAACTGTACCTAAAATTCGATATAAAATAAAACAATTAATTAATTCTTCAATAAATGCGAACTTTGAGTCGAATCCCTACCAAAACCTCTCAATTTCCTCATACAGTCCTCACTCTTCTTCTCCAAATTATTCAATTTAGTGCCGATTTTTCGCGATATCTTCATCTCTGAGTCGATTATCTCATTTTGTTTGTCTTCAGCTGATCTCAAATTATCCAAAAGAACTTTGAGATCGTTTTGCTGTCGAACCCAATCATCGATTTTGGCGTTCCTTTCGACCAAATCTTTGCGCAATGACTCGATTTTGCAGTCAATTGACTCGGAGTCCAAAGTCTCGTTTTCCAAATCCATTCCTTCCGTTTCGGAAATCTTCGAATCGATTAAATCCATTTCCAATTCGTTTTTCCGTTGTTCGAGATTCTGCTCTAAATTCGATTCGAGATCTCTCTTCTCAGCGCCTAATCTGACGCGTCGTTTGCAGACGTCCGACAGTTCACTACCGATGCGCTCAATATCGACCGAAATTATCTCCAATTCCTTCCTTTCGTTTGAACTCAACTGTGAGTCGAGTGTGAGTTCGAGTTCACTGTTAAACGAGTCTCTACTGGTCCTCATAGGCGGAAGAGTCGACTCGAGTGTCGCTATACTGCGTCCGACGGACTCGAGTTTGCGGTTCAGATCAACCAATTGATGACGAATTCGATCCTTTGATATCTTGAAGTTTTCGAGTTTACGCTTAGTTTTGTTGTACTTAATGTCTAAAATCGATAATAAACTCGTTTTTGCCGTCAAATCCGTTTCGTTCGCTTCGATTTGATTTCGATTTTCAATTAATTTTTTACGATTCGATTCGATGATCGAAAAAGTGGTCTTCCATTTGAGAAACGATTCCATTCGAGTGTCGGACCCGAAATAGCCGCCACTCATAAGGCCCTTATGGGACACAAAGTCGCCGTCGACTGTCACGCAGTCGAGTCGAGCACTTCGGGCGAAGTTTGCGGCCAACTCGAGATTACGACAAATCAGGGTTCGGGCGAATAGGAATTCCATTACTTTGTTGTACTTCGAGTCGTATTTGATTAGACTCGTGAGGGGACGGGCGTTGTTCTGCACAACAAAACAATCATCAAATCAAGTATTTTCTATGTATTTTAAAACTAAAAGACGACTGACCTCTAAGTCCGGATAATTGGTTGGTTTGACATTCAATTTGTTGATTGCAATGAACGTAATCTCTCCTAACATTCGGTATTTGTTTACTTCGGCTATTATTTTAGTCCCGATTTTATCATTAGTGACGATATGATAGAAGAGTTTACTCTTTGCCGTCACTTCTATAGCTTTGGAAAGATTTGCGTCGAATGAGAAGCAATCGATTACTTGACCCAAATAGCCGTCAATGAGAGGTCGGAGTCGGCGCTCGTCTTCATCCGAATTACTTGCCTTTTGTTCCCATAATTCCAATACTTTTAATACACTTTCTCTTCCAATTGTAGCAGAAGTTCCAGAAATCCTCAATAATTTCGATTCGATTTTCATTTTCTCTTCAATCGATTTCATTTCACTTTCTTTTAGTCTGTTTTCGGAATTCCATAATTCGCTAAAAAGTAATTTAAAATAAGTTTTAAAATTCAAAATCAAAGCAAAACATCTGCAGACATACGATCGCAATGTTTCCAATCGTTTGATTTCGCGATTCATTTCAGACAATTCCGACTTTTCGTTTTGCAATGTTCTGATCAGACTTTCCTCTTCTGATTGGAATCCCTTCGGAATTTATAAATCAAATTATAATCGAAATACAAATCACATAAATGTAAACCTTTTGCTCGTCTTCTAAATGACTCTTCTTTTCAATCGTTTCGAACTCTTCAGTCTTCAGATCCGCAATCCTTTTCTCATTCGTTTGGATCTCTTTCTCAAGCCTTTGTAATTCAGTTCCGATCCAACGATCCCTTTCGTCAATCGATCCGAAACTCTCTTTTCGTTTGAGTTTCGAATACAACTCAACTCTTCGGCTCTGCTTTGAACTCAACGACGAATTCATTTGGTTTTCCTCTTTTCGCAACTCTTCATAATTTTTGTTAATTATTACCAATTTTTTCCGCTTTATATCAATCGATTTAATCACTTCTTTGAGCTCTTTATTCACTTTCAAATCGTTTTCTTTATTGAATTCCAACTTTTCTCTGAAATCCTTTATTTTCGACTCAATTCTCACCTTTTGTTCATTGAATTCATCGATACTTTTGTCCATTCGATTCATGTCTTCGCGATATTCCTCGAGAAGACCGGAAATCACTTTCAATCGCTTTTCAGTCGTTTTAAACTTCTGTTGAATTTCTTCCAATTTCTTGTGTTTGTTGTCCAGCAGTTGGTTCTCGTCTTCCTGTTTGGCCTCGAGTTTCAAAATTTGGTTTTTCGTGAATTCGGACTCTTTTGAGACAATAATGTATTCCAAAAGACGTCTTCTTTTGTCCCATTTCTGGAATTTCTTCAAATCTTTGGTTTCGTTCTCCAGATTCGCAACCCTTTCGGCCAACGATTGAAGACAATCGTCGATCTGATCCGAACGCTGTCTGCTTTCGGACAACAACTTCATGGCCTCAGTCTTGCGCTCGTCATAAATGCGAGTTCCGGCCACTTCGCGCATCACTTCCAGCCGGTGCTCATCCGAAGCCAATGCCATTTCGTTGACACAACCTATGGATCAATTGAATGGTTAATGTCTTGAAATAGTTGGAGCGCTTCAACCCTTCCATACCCTGTTTGACGACATAGTAAGGGTTGGATCGGGAGAATCCGGCCGTTTCCAGAAGATTGACAATATCTGAATGAGTGATAATCTTATTGTTGACAAAGTATTGGTCTTTTTTGAGACCAATCTGTCGGCGAAACCGAATTTCATTCGAGTCTAACGGCATTCGGCGGTCAGTATTGTCGACAACCAATTCGACAAAAGCGGTCAAAAGCCGTTGACCCGAATTCGAGTCATTAATCAGTTGTTGTCTTTGGTTTGCATTCAAACCATTGAATTCATCGCTGAATACGAATTGAATCCCAAATAAGATATTTGTTTTTCCCGAACCGTTCGGTCCGACGATTGCCGTCTGTTTTGGAGACAACTCCCGAAGAGTTTGACTCGAATGGTAAGAACGGAATCCACTGATTGTTATCTGAATTGATAGTAAAAATCAATAAATTCTTAATTCAATTAATGAGCGATAACTCACTTCTTTGATAAACATTTTCAACGATTTGTCCAAATCTTCTGTCAATCAAATCAAACAATTATTGTCTGAAATTGCGCTCAAATATTGTCAATAGCTTTCAGTACTTTTTGTTTATATAATTAATTATTTATTTGAGTAAACAATGGATTAATTGTTATATAAAAAAGTGTCGAAACATCGATTGAATAAACAAATACATTGTTTGAAGAATATGTGTAAAAAACTTCAGATTTATTACAGTTTTTAAAAACTTTTAAATTATTTTCATTTATTTCGAAATATTTTCATCTAATACTTTAATCCAGATTAATTATTAATTTAAAGTATTAATTATCCCAAATAAATATAAAATTAACAACTTATACATTAAATTATTGTTATTATTATAGAAGTGTTTTTATCCAGCATATTTAATAATTGTTAACCTTGTTTATTAATGGAATTCTCTTGTTTGAGATTGGGCTTAGAAATTCTAAACTAGAATTACGAATAAAACTTTTAAAATTATTTTATTGAAAATTAGAACTTGAGTAAAATGAACAAGTGGTATGTTCGGTGATGTCCAAGACTAATAGTTCAAAAAGTATGAGTTATATTATTTTGTGTTTACGAAACACATATAAAAGCCATAT
>JAQIYC010000547.1:0-13015 GCA_034699545.1 Porobelba spinosa
AGAATAATAAAATTATATTTATTAAAATGTTACTAATTTTGCAATTGCATGAAGTTTTTCCATGAGTTGACATTGTAATTTAATATTAAACAAGCTAACATGCTTTAATCTCAGTTAACACACAGTACGACACAGACATACAAACAAATTATACATTTAAGAGCAAATTAGACAAAACTTAATGAATAAATATGATGTGATTACAGGTCCATCATTTTCAACAGTCAGAAGTGAACAACTAATGAAAGTTTATGGTAAGTCGTCTATTGTTTGGCTTGATTTGGAAAATTTTTTATTTTAAATTATATAAAATACACTTAAATAGTGATAAATGAGTCGAAACACAAATGGATATATTTGCGAGAATAGAGTTTTATGTTTATAAATCGTAGTTCTCATCAAATCGCTTGACTCTGAGCCTAATTTGAGCCATTGATCTAATGCTTGTGAACTAATGCCTCGGAATTACAATTCTAATGATAACTAATCGAAATTCAAGCGAAAATGAGTATCAATTCGGATGAATCAGTAATTTCGGGTCCGTTGAGTACAGCTCAGTCTACTCGTGCCGCACAGCCATTAGTTCAAGTATAAAAGGAGACTGACCAAATAATCCATATTTCATAATTGATCTTACCTCCCTTAAATTTGCTATAATCTTAATCAATACAGATATTTACTATAATTTTTTTAAATTAAAATAAATATATAAAGTAAATAATTATCTTCAAATTTTTTTAGTTAATTAATATTTTATTTCCACTTCTCCTACATTGAGCACAAGTTGTATAAAACTTAAATTCATTTCAATGAAAACACAAAAGATCTGATCATATGTTTTACTCAAGTCTTACGACATTCATGTTATCCAATGTTGAAGAAAAGAATGACAAAAACGTCGATCAAAACATGGAAACAAAAATTGATTGAAAATTGTCTGAAAAAAGTAGTCAGAAAACCAATTCTCAATACAATATTGATGTTAAAGATGTTGTAACAACACAAATGAAATAAGAAAAATGGTTTTTTCAATTCGACTCTTCATCGCAAGCCTTTTGAAGTGAAATTAATAAAAATTCTCGCATTTATGGCTTCAATACAATTGTTATATTTATAATAGATTACAAAAATTAAAATAATAAATACATATATAATTCAGACAATGCAGAGGAAGTAGAGAACAAACAATTGGAACGATTACAACAGACTCTAGAGTTTGAATATAAATTATATTTAATGTAAATTATATTTTTTACTCTTTTGAGTTCAGCCTTTAATTAATGCCAATTTGAGTCCATATGCGTTCACTTCTCTATTTCAAACCTAATTACTTGATATGCACTCAAAGGGGGAAAGAGTTGGAAAAAAGTCTCAATTTTATTGTATTTTCGTTTCTTAAATATAATTTAGTTATCATTCGCTTATTTTTGCTCTTCGGCTGTCATTAATCATTCGCAAAAAAACTCGCTTTTCATTTGACTCAAACATGTAATTGAAATTAATAATTAGTCAAACATTTGGGACTAACTTATAATAATTAGAGTTTGCAGTTAATAAAGAGTCGAAATGAAGTTTGAATTTATAACAAAACAGAACTTTTATATTAATCTAATTTCACTGATTTTTCTCCTTTTTTTCTTTTCGTCTTCTCATTTCAATTCTTTTCAATGCCTACTCTTCGCTACAATTTTTTGCATTTTTTTGCAACTGTATTGACACAAAAGTTTTGCCACAAGAGAATCTCAAAATAGAAGGCTCTGAACCGTCGTATGATTTGAACGATAAGATCAATCTTAGCTGCAGATCGGGTGACGGAAGGCCTTATCCACAACTCAATTGGTTCATAAATGACAATCGGGTAAAGTTTGCAAAATTCTTCACTTTTTCTTATTTTTATTGAGCTTTCGATTTGTTGGTATTTTGTAAATGCAGTACAAAATCAAAATGCAATCTAAAACACGTTTTTTTTTTCATTCTCTATCAAAAATAGTTTAAAGTTTGAGTTAATAAAAAAAAAGTTTTTGATTTCTTTTTTTCTTTTTTTGCTTTTATTTGTTTTATTTATTGACAATTTCTGTTAAAAACTTTGTTCATCTTTCGATGTCTATTAAAATTTTTGTTTTTACTTTTTTTATTACTTTTCTGTATTGAAGGCAACTTCCGATCAGTTGATTCCATACCCGCCTCAGACCAATGCGGATGGTCTGCAAAGTGGTAAACTGGGTCTATTGATCTACGCAATCCCTTCGTACTTCAATAGAGGGCTTTTGAACCTCAAATGCAAAGCAATCCTAACCTTAATCTATGAGTTCGAAGCGGTTGAGTACGTAATCGCCGGCTCCGCCAGAAATAAATCGCATCGAAGTTCGTATTCTTGGAGGAAAGGTATGGATAAACAAATGAAAATTTAGAAACTTTTTCCTATCAAACACTCAGAGATAAGCGAAACAAAAAATAACTATTAATTCAGATTTAACTTAAATTGTTTTTTAAAAGTAACTTCAAATTGACTTTCATATGGTTTAAGTGACTATTAGTGTTATTAGAGTTTTATTTTCAATTTGAGTATTTCATTTAATCAGATTAAACATAAAAAGTTATTTTTTGACATTTATTTATGATCCGGGAATTAAAGTTAAAATTCAGTAAAGTTAAGAAAATATTTTCTAAAAGTATCTATTATTTTAAAATTCTATAGTTTTAAGAAATGATTTATTAAACTTAAATTTTTAGAGAGAGAGAGAGAGAGAGCAGAGAGAGAGAAGAGAGAGAGAGAGAGAGAAACGATAAGATTTTATATAATCAGCAAAGCGTAAAAATAGTTTATTTTTATCCAACAAATTGTTCAAAACTTCAACCAAATCTAAGCAGACGTAGACTGGAGTCACTTTACTTATCTTTTCATAATATTTGATAGTTTTAGCGCTAAAAAGTCGAGTTTTTATTTTTATTTTTTATGTTATTGTGAACTAATGCAATATACTGTACTGTATTGTACGATGTATCGTGGTACATTTGCCATAGACTGGTCTATACAGCCGAACAGAGAGACTCCACTAATAAAAGGCGTAAAACAAAGTTATGATGTAAATGAAGTAATGAACGTGAACTGCTCGACCAGTGCACACGACGCTCAACTCAAATGGTATGTCATGAATGTCGAGGTAAGCATCCATTCCATCAATATCTTCACACAATATGTATTACATAAATATGAATCTTAGCCTTCAATCTGTGCTATATTTATAAATTTATTTCTATTTTCGATTCAATACCTCATATAATATGAGTTAAACTGATTACTCGATTCACAGTTTTGCTAAATTTTTTGTTTATAAACCGTAAGAAATATCGCTATTTCTCACTATTAATACTGTTTTGTAATTTCAAAATTAAAATCTGTTTTTGGAATCAATAGTTTTCTTTTAAATAAAAGCCTAAAATATATTTATTGATTGAACTCGAAGTCGAGTCAAGTATTAGATGTGAAGCGAATCAAAATTATGTCAATTTTTCTTTTGTCTGAAACTTATCCGAAACCATAAAAGCTTTAAGAGTTGAGAGAAAGACAACAGTTTCTGATATATAATCACATTTAAGAAAAGAACAAAAATCAAACACAAGTTTTTGATTTATTGATCCATTTTTGTCAGATTAACACTTATTCTTATCCCCAATCGCTGTTCATTCCGTTCAAACGAATCCCGTTTTGTAGTCAAACAAAAAACAAAAACTTTTTGCTCTGAAAACGCATTAAACAAAACATTTAATTCAAAACCAATTATCGCACTAAAGGTCAACGAAAGTAATCTAATCCGATATGTGAACGAAGAAACGGGTATTTTGATACTCGGCCTTCAAATACGAATGGAGAGAAAGCACTTCCAAATCGAAGAATTAAAGCTGAGATGTGTTTCAATATTTCATCGGAATATCGCCGAATTCCAGGAGAATCTAATTATAAGGACTTACAATCAGGAGATACTCGAAGCACAGTCTGCTAATGTCGAGTCGAACAGTCAGTTCAGTCATTTGGCACAATATGGTATGAATTGCAATCTTGAAAATTACGAAATGAAAATATTATCGTTTTCTCATTTATTCTCCAAATTATAACAAAAAAGTAATTGATTTCTCTTTCTCTCTCTCTCTCTCTTTGAACGCAGAAAAACATAGAGGCCTTAAAAACTTAATTAAATTTTTTGTTTTACTATATTTATGTGAATTTTACTTTAAATTTAGTATAAATAAGTAGATAACTTTGTTTTTTTTTTCTATCGACTATTAATTATACATAAATTAATTAAAAATTAATTCAAATTTTTGTAAATATATTTATGTCTAAAAATTTATTCATCTGTAAATTTATGTGAATTATTAAAATATTTAAAAATCTAAAATACATTCATTTATTTGAGTTAATACGTCTATTAAATCAAAATATTTGTATAAATTCAGAAAAATAAAAATGAAATTTTTCAACTAAAATAAGATTTCATTTTTGAATCACAATAACTTTAATAAGGCGTAAAACATAAGTTATTTTTTGTGATTGATTTTCCTAAACAATAGTTTCATTGTTTCGGTACTTAAACGCAATTGTATTGATAGTAGAGATGGGACTCATTGTTCCGGATTATTAAACAAACATTTTTACTCCTCTTTCCCCTTCCGAACCATATCGGATGCAATGAGAAACTTATGACAGACTCCGAACAAAACTTATGGTCCGAATCTGATATTAATCAAGAATCACAAGTGTATTGTTCGCTTTCAACTCAACGTTTGAACTTTTTTTCTATTTTTTGTTTGAATCACACATTTTTAATATTGATTTTCACTTCAAACCAATATTTCTCTAACAATAGAATACGATTCATATAAATAGCAATTGAGTATTCAATTCACAAAAAAAGTTTTTTGTTTTATTAGAATAACTTCTGAAATGGAATCGCATTTTCGTTTCTCTATTTGTGATATTAATTATGTTTTCAAAGAATAACACAAATGTTTGCAAACGATTAAAATGAAAACTGAATATTTGATTCTATATTATTGTATATAAAATATTCAGTATTTGTTGAACTTTTTGTTTTTGTTTTTTGCTAAATAGACGCAACAAATCATTTTTCACGAATGTATACAAAATAAAACTGAATTAATAATGGCTTCAAAAACACAATAAATTGATTAAAAATGGAAAAAATAATAAAATTAAAATTTTGAAATATGTGTATAATTTAGTGAACATTTCAAAAATTAAAAAAAAACTCAAGTCTTAATTTAAGAACAATATTTGCAATTAAAAGATTTTTCAGGTTTAAAAAACTAAAATGTTTTTAATGAATGCAATTTATTCGCTTTAGAAAAGCTCTTTCAGATTAATAACTGAGTTTTTAATGAGAAATGTTTTGATATAATAATCATATATCAAGAGAATTAAATGTTTGATAATTGAAGTTTTAACTAATTAAACTTAGTTAGGCTTTTGTCCAATTATTCAATATTTTTATACATTTCTAAATGAATAGTTAATATTAATTTAAAGTAAATAAAAATAATTACAAAAGTTGATTTTAGACATTTTGTATTTAAAGATAAAAATAGACAATTTTGTAAAATTAAAATTTCAACAATTTAATCAACAATTAAAAATATATAATAAATAAGTCTTACAATAAAATATTTTAATTATTAAATTAAAAAATAATTCTTGGTGCAGGAATTTGTAAGGTCCGTCAGGTCAAGGGGGTCCAGGCGTAAGAAAATAGCAAATATTTTTAGATTTTTGCCTGGGCGCTCTAGTCTAAGATTTTTTTTCTTCAAAAAGTCGTTGCTTTACCTAAAACGCGTTTTAAAAGCTATTTTGCCCCTAAATTGGGGCTAAGTCTAACTGAATTCAGATTAAATTTAGTTTATTTAACTGTATGTAACCCCAATTTAGCCATAAATTATGTTTAAAAATTTTTAGGGGGTATTTGACTTTTCGCGTCTGAAGGTCTTTTAAGAATTTTTATCTCTGGGGGAGGGGCAAGCATTTTGCCATAACCCACCTTGCACATCCCTATTCTTGGTGTAAGCATCAAATTTTAAGATCTAAAATAAAATCATTAAAATTGGTTTTTGGTTGCTTCGCATATTTAAGTTTTCAGTCTTTTAAAAGTTAAATTCATAAATTTTTCTTATATAAATTAATGTAAAAATAAATTATTTTTGTTATTTGAATATGTTAAATGAAATAAGATAATTTATAAATTTAAACTAATGTGTGCAAACACATTAACATTAAAGGTAAGAAATAAAATTTAATTTTATAAAACACTCTTTATTCAATCTAGATATTACATTAATTTTAATTAATAAATTCGTTTTAAAAATGTTTTGTGCAAAATGATTAATGCACATAATGTTAAAGCAAGCTAAAATTTTAGCAAATGTAAAATAAATAAAGTTTAGTTTATTTTTAAAAATATTAAAATAATTTATACAAAATGAAATTTTAACCTAAATTTTCATTTTATTAAGAATTTCATATTTGCTGTTAAAACAAACTTTATTTGTTTAATGCATTTTTGTTTAGAAAAATTGTACATTGATCAATTTAATGATTATAATCGCAAACAAAAATCAAATGATAAAATCTCAATTAAACTGATGGCGTCATTACACAACTTTTGTTATTTACCCTTACCTTGGATATAGATCTGTTTTACTATAATTTTAGAAATTAGTGTTAGTTTTATAATCCGGAAAATGTGTTACTCAGTTTGAATACCATATTTGAAAATAGTGTTAAATATTAAAAATATATTCTTTGCAAAGTATTAATAATTTTAATTAAATGTTCAAAAATCTCCTTTGGATTTAAAATTTTAATTAAAATTATTCTAAAATTAAATTCTTAATTAAAATGATTCGCTTATTAATTATCCCTATTTCGCAAAAACGCATAATTTATTCATAAATTGCATAAATATATAATTCTTTCAATTAATTATACCCCGAATGAAATTGTTCATAAATATCTGAAAAATTAATTTTATAAAAATCTATTAATTTAATTCCAAACAAAACTCGAGTTTTAAAAACAGAATCAGTTGTGAAGTCCAGAAATTGTCGAAAACTTAATTTTGTATTTGAGACCCAAAGCACACATTTTGTGGAATTAAATTGAATTAATGATAAATTAGTGCCGCTATTGAATCGCAGACCTGTATTGGGTTTTAGATATTTTGATTCAATGACTCAATTATCAACTTTATTGAAGAAATAGATTTTGCGAAAATACGAAGAAATGTCAGAATTCTTGTAAATTTGTTTTATTTTTATACTTCCTTTTCGTATTCAACTCATTTAATTGAATAGATTCTGATATAAGACTCTATTTTTGAATATTATTCTCAAAACTCTTACTTTAGTTGAAATTTTGTTTCCGATTCAAAGTTAATATTTAAAACTTAATTCAAATGCATATTAAATGAATAATAAGACAAAAAACTTTCTTTTCATTTAAAGATTTATTAAACATAAACCGAATGAATGAGTGAATGAAAATCAATTAACAAATAATTGAATCGAGAATTGAATTGAATTGAGTGAACAATTGAATAAAAAGTGCACAAAAAGTATATTTAATGAGTTATACAATAATAATAATATTTCCCAATTTGTCGAATCTATAAATTCAAATAATTACTTAAACTCTAATTAAATGGAAATAAATTTTATAGACTTTTCTAATGATTCAATCATTCGATGAACGAATTGTTAAAAATAAAAACGAAAAAAAAGTAATAAAAACATTAAACTTAGGAATCGATTGACAATAGAATCAAATAAAAAGTTTTAAAATATGTATAAATTATTTGAAAACACAAAAAACTCATACTTTTTAAGTAAATATTTTGTTCATAAATATAAAATGTCAGTCAATTAGTCAAATAAAGTAAGAAATGATAAAAAGGAGAAGAAAATTAAAATAAACTTATTATGAATTCATAAAATTAACAGTTCTTTTGACAATAATATTGACGATGAGATGAATTGGTGTGAAATTAGTTGCCATTCATTCACAATATGTTTAGCACTTTTGCCATCATTTTTGCACAAATAGTAAATATTTTTCAAATATTTATTTCAATGTCTTTTGAATTTGTTTGCTTTGATGTGATGTCTTAAATAGTAAATGTATTCAAACTTTTTGATGAACTTTTTGTTTTATCACATGTAATGAATAGTGAAAAATGATTTTTCATTTCCGAAAAAACAAAACCAAAAAAAATTGCAATTGATTTTGAAACTTAATTGAAGAAAAAATTAAATACAATTTTAATTAATAGATGATGAAAAAGTTGAACTAAATTTAAAAATAAATATGAACTAAATATTAATGCAAATAATTATTATTAAGATCCCGACTCTCTGTTGGTGCACAACAAGAATAATAAGTTAATTAAAAGCAAACAAATAATTGAATATCTTTTCAGACAAAACACAAGTCATTTCGTAAATATAAACCAATTTTTTGGTATTTATGCGAAAACGATATTTCATTATTTGTGTTAAAAATATTGTTTTTGTATAAATTCTCGAATCAAATAAGTCTTTAAGAAACAAAAAACTAAATAACTTTTTGTTTAAATATTAAAATCTTTAGCGAAAAACGAGAAAAAAGTCAATTTCATAAATAAATTGATTAAATGCAGTGAAAGTCGTTGAATAATAGATAAAATTTTCGAATTAATAATTAATTAATAATAATTTGATATAATTTTGACCGCATTTAGTCAGTTCGTCGGTTGAGGTTTCAATTAATTAATTAAATTCTTCTAATATTTAAATATATTTAATGTGAGCTTTCATTCATTAGTAGTATTCATGTAATTAGCGCTAAGTTTCGATTAAAGCCTGTCCTTCGCGGGCACCCAAATGGAAGGGCCGGACTGGTCGTGAATGACGAGCTTCACCTTTGCATAGATCTCTTCGGGTGTGTCTCCGCTTACTATTGCTGTGAAATATTCCGCGAACTCCTGTTCCAGTTTGACGGCCCTCTCGAACTGCTTGCGCGCCTGTTCTTCGACTGTCCTTTTGTTCATTTCTATTATCGATTCAATGGATTTCGGTTTAATAAAAATGGCGATCGGGTGCAGACCCGCCACTTGCAGGCGCTTTATGGCATTGCCGCTCACGTCGAGTATACAGTGTTTGCCGCTTTCGGCCACTTCGCGCACCGACGCCACGGAAGTTCCGTAGAGGTTGTCATTGTACTGACCGGCCTCTATGAACAGGTGGTTCTGTATGTCTTTCTCCATCTGTTCTCGCGATGAGACGAAGTGATAGTCCCGTCCGTCCACTTCGAAGTCACGTTTGGCACGAGTCGTGTGCGGAACACAAGACCCGAATCGTTCGGGATATTCGCTAATGAGGTCATCGTTGACCCGGTCTTTGATCGGTCCCAACACTATCACCGGTCGGGCGTAACTGATCTCGTGCTGAACCACCGATTCGTAGGAAAGTATGATTTCATCGCCTTTAAGGGAACTGACCTCTGCGTCACCGCTTTGTGCGACCGCCGCCTGCACTGAGATGGTTGACGACGCGTTGCCGACGTCTTTGGTGGGCGAGCCCTCCCGGTCGCCATCGGAGCCGTCGTCTCCGCCTTCCTTCGACTTCATGAACGGAAACTTTCGCGAAAACGAAAAGTTCTTTTTCTTGCGATCAATGGTTGAAGTCTTGCCGTCAGAGGAGAAGTTGTTCTTTCCGTGAAATTTGACTGATTTGAGTCGAGCCCTCTCTCGCCGCTCAACCCTCCGCTTGGAAGGTATGATCCCAAAGCCGGTCTCCTCCTCGCCGTCGGGCAATATCTTCCTGGCCTGCCACCACTCGTCGTCCGACGCGTTGATTACGTGTAAGATATCGCCGAATCGGAACGGAAGGCCACGACTGGGTAGACCCGAGTCCCGAAGCGGGTCGTAATCGAAGAGTGCCCTCACATGCAGTGACTTTTTCTGAGACGTCCTGAGAGTGCCGGTAGTGTTCGCCATCATATGTTCCCTCAAGTCATGGATTTTTGCTTCAAATCTGTTGTACTCTTCAGGTCTGTACTGAACAACGAGAGTCACTGTCTGTCCGGCGCCCTTCAGCGCCTGCGCCGCCTGTTCGTGAGTGGCCGCTCGCAAGTCGGCGCCGTTGACTGACACGACCTGATCGCCTCTCTTGAGTTCGCCGGTGAGGTCGGCCGGACCGCCGGCGAGAATGAATGATATGAAGATCCCTTCGCCGTCTTCTCCGCCAACAATATTAAAGCCCAAACCCGTCGCGCCTTTCGATAAGATTACTCTTCGGGCCTCTCGAGTCATAACGTCCTCTTCACTCGAGGCCTTCGGAGTGTTGACACTAGACTTGGAAGTGAATACGTCTGAAGAGTAATCCGTTTGCATTTGATTGAGAGGTGGGGTCTGTAGGGAACGGGTAGACACTGTTCGCTCGGTTGGCATCGGTTCGACTAAAGCTATGTTTCCGATCGAAGCGGTGCCGGAAAGTGATGAATGACTGCGATTCGTGTAATGAGAGACCAGATTCGGTTGGATTGGAGTCAAAGGCCTGTATTTAATGACAGTTAGCAGTACTCTATCGGAAGTGGCCTTAAGAGTGGCCACCGCTTCCTCATGAGTCACATTCTCGAGGTTCTTCTCGCCGACGGCTATCAGTTTGTCGCCGACGTCGAGGCGGCCGTCGAGGTGTGCGGCCCCGCTCTCCATGATTTTGGTCACATATATGCCGTTATCGCCGGCGATGTGTTGGTTGCCAATACCGCCGGCGATACTAAAACCCAACCCTTTATTGCCTTTAAGTAATTCGATTTCGAGTAACTGACAATGAGATGTCATTTGCGGTGCTTTCCGGCGCTTAACCAACAGATGAACGCGATTTCCGGCGCGTTTGAGGGCCTCGACGGCCGCCGAATGCGGGACATCGACTAAATCGAATTCGTTTACTTTGAGAATGATATCTTCGACCTGAAGGCGCCCGTCAGAGGCGGCTGCGCCCCCGCCGATCAGTTTCGTTATGTATATACTCGGGTCGTCCGATATGTGCGGATTGTCAATCCCGCCGGCGATGGAGAAGCCGAGGCCAGCGTTGCCCCTCTCGAGAGTAATCTCTTCGTACTCCCACTGGCCGTGACTGCCGGCGTCCAGAAGAAGCTCGTCGTTCGACTCGATGTGGAAATTGTTTTCATTCGAATCGCTATTATTGTTGAGAATTTGAGTTCGCATTAACTCATTGTTCTTACGGTTCGGCGAATCAGACATAGTTGTGATGAACGGAAAGGGAGACGAGGAATGGGTTAGCCTTTCCATACGAGACAATGCATCCAAGGATTGGCGCAAATCCAAGTCCTGGCACTCAGTGACGAACACGTGTTGGTCTCTATCGATGTCCTCGTCTTCGGTTCGAAACAAGGCTTCACTCGATTTGTTAGACAGCGATCGAGTGGACAGTCGTTCGCAACTGTTGAGCGCCAGCTGTGGACTGGAGTTGGAGTGGAGGGAACTGGAGGCCGAGCCGGACACTAGCGGCGAGTTCTCCCACTTTGACGCGATTTCAATAGTTTCTGCAGTTTTTTGTTGAATTGTTTTGGTTTCGTCCAAAAGAGTGATTTCGTAGAACTCCTGAATGTCGAGCAATGCCTGAAAGAGTCGGGACTTAAAGATCCGAATGACCCGTTCGATGGCCGAACGCAACTGTTTGTCTTCGGGACAGTCGAGAGAACAGTGGTATTCCTCAAGCAGTTCGAGCGCCCGATGGGCTTCTTCGCGCCGAACCACCATTACTAGTGACCACTTCCTGTGCCGACCGACCGCTCATCACAATCCAAACCCAAACACCGGAAACACGCCATTCGGTTCGCGAAGACATTTATTGAGACATTAATTAAAACCAAAACTTGAATTAAATAATTCGTTTCCAATGTTTCGAAACTAAAATGTCTTTAGCTTTGACTCAATTTTGTTGTATTTGTCACTCGTTTTCGGCTTTTCGTTAATTCAAATACTTATTCATTAAATCCAAATATTTGTATGAATTTAGTTCACAATTAAAACATTTGTCACAAAAACTGTTTAAATGATTAATAAATACTTATTATTAATAATAATATTAAACACTTTTGAATTAAAATATAATTTTTGTGGTTTTAGTCCAAATATATCTTCGAATTCAATGACATTTAACTACAAAAAACGAAAAAATAATATTAATTATAAAAACATTTAATACTATTAAACAAATGAATAAAAATGTAAATTAAATGCAAATACAAACCAATAAATAATTTATAATAAATATTATAATTACGACAAAAATTGTTACTTTTCTTGAGATTCAAATCTCAATGTTTTCGCACGAAATGATCAAATATGAGACGAAAGGCGAGTCTAAGCAAACATTTGATATTAAACTCGAATTAATATTCCGAACGACTATTAAGCGATCATTTAATAGTGAATTGATTTGAAAATCGAAACAATTGTCGGATTAACTGAAATCGCGTTCATTTGATCTAATGGTGAGAGGAGTGAGAGTGGAGTCGACATAGAGTTTGTGTTGAGTTTAGCACACATTCGGAGCTTCGATAGCAAGTCATACACCCATTCGATGCTAGAAATACAACATTAGAGTTGTGTTCATAAACAACAACTAATTAGCCGAACAGTTAAGTAGTGAAGCATTCAATGCAAACGGCAATACATTTGTTGGCATTTGAGTCCGAAATACGATTTCTATTTTTACGCATAAACGCTAGGCTAAGGCTAACGATGCGGTGAGCCTTCCCTACCTCTGCCTACCTGTGCTCGCTCTGTATGAAAAGGGCACTGTTTGGGAGGCTAACGAATAGTGTTGTTTATGTTTTTCACTTATCATATCATTTCGCCGCATATACTCCAAACGCCATACTATTTAGGATAGTCTGCGTAAGGGCTCCAAAGGTCTAATCAGACTCTAAAGCACTGCT
>JAQIYC010000548.1:0-13007 GCA_034699545.1 Porobelba spinosa
ATTGTTATATTTTAAAATATATTAAGTGATAAATTTATTTAATTTAAAATAAATAAATAAATATTAAACAAATTGCAATAATTCAAATAAAGATATTTTTAAATAAATAATTGCTTAAAAACTAACATTGAATAAAATATGCGAACTTTGGTATAACTTTGGTATAACTTTGGTATAACTTGTGTATAACTGCACTAATGAGCGGAAGTGTTGGGTTGGGAAGAGATGTCGTTCTGAAACATCTTAATGAGAAGCAGTTCAACGCTTTTCTTCTCTTTGATTACAACCCTTAGATCGGAATAATTGAATGAAAGCCAAAAGTTGTTGAATTGGTGTAGAGTTTGATCGAAATTCGAGTCAATCAAGTCGTGGTCGGCGTCCACTAGATCTTCGAAGTGTGTGTATTCGGCACTACTCATGGGTTGGTCTCTCTTCTCAAGGCAATTGACGCCCAACTGTTCCAGTCTTAGCTGAAAATGAGTTTTTTTCACTTTCTTTTCGGTCAAATCGATGTACTCTAATATAAACGCTTCCAAAACAAATGCAGTGAAGATATTGAGTACAAGAATCACACAAATCAAGTGAAATGATATAAAATAAATTCTCGTTAGCCTTGTCTGTGACACCAACTCTTGAGTTTTGGCCAAAACATGCCATTGATTGACAACCATTAGGTCAAATAGAAATAGCATTGCATTCGCAAATGTATTGAAATTAATTGTACAATAGTTTGGGCTAAAAGTCTGGCCGTCGGGACAGCAATGGATAGCATTTGTCTGACAATTGTTTTTCGAGTCGTCTTTTAAGTGCGAAAACAAACGCATTCCTAGAATTGCAAAACTATAGTAAACCACAAACAGAAGGCCAACATAGGAGGCAATCGATGGAATCAATGCGATCACTGTCTTCACCACTACTTTAAATCTATTGATTGTCGTTATTATCTTACAAAGTCGTAAGACTCGAAAAATTAATAACAAATCCAAGTATTGCTCCAATTCTTGATTCATACTTTGCTTCAATTCAATGATAAGCCAAAGAATTAAAGCCATTCCAATCACCATTAGATCGAATATATTCCAAAACTTTTGTGTAAATAAGACGAATCCAAAGGTATAGAGTTTAGCCAATATTTCAAACGCAAACATCAGTAGTAAAAGCCATTCTATATAACTATAATCGTAATTAAATGCTATTATAATAGCATTAAATAGAATAAGAAAATCAAAAAAATAGCGAAATTTTTTCGATTTAACCAAAATTCTAAAAGCAGTAGAGATTCTGCTTTGATATAAATGTTTCATTAGTTTCTCAACTATTGTTACGTTTCCGGCTTTGGTTAGGATTTGGATTTCAAAGTTAAGTAAATCTAGAATTTGACAAAAATTCTCTTTCGATATGTTTTGATTGCTTTCTAATAACGACCAGTAAATTGATATTAAAGTCAATCGATGTTTGTCTTGACTGCCAATCACTTCCAACACAATTTGCATCAAACTATTGAATACCTCTCGTGTTATACCAATATTCTTCACATTCTTATCATTGCTTTCACTAGAATTTTCATTATATTTCGACAATAAATCAAATGCTCGCAAAATGTTCTTTCTTTTCAGATTTAGTAAATTCCAAACTTCTGTCTAAAAAATTAGCCCAAATTAGTAAAACTAAAATAAAATATTTTTTAAAACAAATTACTTACTTTCAAATGTTTGCGATAGTTATTGTAAATAACGGCGAGTATTATATTTGTAAATAAGTAAAGATTTATAACTAAAAATAACACAAAATATAGAGCAAACCAACGACTTTTGTTATAGGCCGGCATCCTTGATATTAAAATAAATTCTTGCTAGTTAATTTATTAATATCAAACTAATTTAGTCTAACTTACATAATGTCCGGATTATTTGCCGTTGTTACTGAATTAATTAAAATACAATTTAAAAATACAAATAAATTCAAAGTAAAATAATTATAAATCGTTTCCTACCTAAAACGTAAAGATTATAAAATATATCAAAAAAGTCTGAAAAATATTTTTCTTTTTTCCCTTCATTTGCAATAAGAATCGATTGTTTCTCAAAAAGTTTTAATCCAATGATAGAAAAGGTGAGGATAGAGATGAAGAACAGTATGAGAACATTGAGAACATCGGGTAATGTGTTTCTGATGTTTCTAAATGTTCTTCTGATCTGTTGCAAAGAAATTGTTGAAAACGACATAAATTCCAAATAAAAGTAAAAATTCTGACGACCTGTTTGTTTTCGGCAAAGTTTATAAGGAATAGAGGCCTTAAGATTGGAGTCCATCGAATGTAATCAACGATTATATTACTGATGACTACATCGGAAAATGTCATCACTATAGCGGCCACTACTATCACATTCTTCTTGTCCGACCAAAACACTTGTGATGGCGTGAAGAGTAGTAAATGACTTAATCGTATGCTATATATCAATAAACATATCATTTCAAAACTGTTGACCCAAATGTCTTTAATGTCTGAATTGGTTTCAAACAAAACCATAAAGTGATGGAAAAAGATCGTCAAATATAGCATATATTGAAAAATCGAGTGTCGGTACAGAAAATACAATTTAACGTTAAGGCAATCGCTTGACTGCGACAGCAGGAGTAGGCCGTCCTTTGCATCTACTATCAACGCAGCGGACATCTCCAGCTTCTGGCTATTGGTGCCTGACTTCTCACCAACTGAATTGTCGTTAATCGGCAAATCGTTGACAACAACCGATTCGACATTACTTTCAGCCATTATTGAGTGAATGTATGCGAAAACAAATTGAATTTGGATTTTATTCAACCATTGCATTACACAAACTCCCACTTCAGGTCAAACGAGTTCGCGAATCACAATAACTTTTTGCTCATTATTTCGTTAACTCAACTCAGCTCTGATTGACTGAATCGCTTATATATACTGTACGGGTATTATAATAACGCATTTGTAGTATTGAACTCAACTTAGAACTCAGAGTTGCCAAACCACTTGTGCAACACTTTTTAAATTTCAATCAATCTTTTATTTCAAACTTTAGTTTTTTTTAATAATAAAAAATACTAAAAATTAAATGTGTATTAAAGCATCGAATAGCAAAACAAACATAATTTGTTGAAACAATAAACAGAATATAATTTTGAAGACCGAAAGCAAACAATTTATTTAAATTTAATTGAATTAAATTTAAAATAATTAGCAATTAATGTAAATTAAACTGAAAGTGCATTAAAAAATTCGGATTTATTGCTGTTGTCGTGATTTGTGGTTTTGTCTGAGCTTTCAATTTGTGAATAATTAAACAATTTTAAGACATTGTCATTAGTTGACACAATCTGTTTGGATATCTGGTTGACGTCAAGGCTTTCAATACCGGAAACACAATTAGCGATATCTTTGAGCACTTTATTGGGCAAAACACTGACTGCTCTGAGTTTGCCGTCGGAAGAGCCGACGACTACTGTCTCTTCATCCAAGAGTTCAATGCAATCAATAGAACAGAATCCCTGACCTCTGGTCGTAGTGCCCCGAATGGGAAACCTGTCGCTGATGTTCCCCCACTCGCCGACATTGAATATATTAATGGCTCCGTCTTCGGCGCCGACCACTACTTTGCCTTTGCTTTCCATAAACCGAATCGATTGAAAGCCGGCGTCAAAGAGCTCCGACTGGTGTTCCATACGTTTCGCTCGAATATTAAAAGCCGAAAGCGTTCCGTCGCCCGAAGCGGCCACTACTGTCCGCTTCGATTCATTAATGTCTAAATCACTGATATATTCGTCGCATTCTTTGAGCTCCAGATATATTCCGCGATCTATTCGATAGTCCCAAACCTTGAAGACTCCGGTGTCGTCGCCCATACATAACAAATAATTGTCGATAACTAGTAATGAATAGATCTTTTGTCCAAAATTATCTATTTTTCTGATCACTTGTCCGGTGTTTAAATCCATTAATTTAATGGTTTTGGCGGCGCTGACCAACTGGTCGTTTTCGGTGAACCGCACCTTTCGAACAGGACTTCCCTTGTGGTGACGCTTCCAATCCATTACCACATGGTTTGTGACAGCATTGGTGTCAACCCTTTAATTGTATTAACAATTAATTTAAAATAATGTAAACGAGAAGTGAGTCAAACATTGCCTACATTTTGACGTCGCCTTCGATTGTAGTCAACGCCAAGATATTCGGTTTCTTCGGATGGAATTGAGTGTCGAATATCATTTCGCAGTTATCTATAGATAACTCCTTAACCAAATCAAAGTTGAAATCCATTTCTGGATCTAATGTCTTAATTAAATGTTAACATAATTTGTAAATAATGGCAAAACGTTTTAAAAACAAACACAACGTTATGAAAAGATCACATGTTTTGACCACATGTTTGATCACATGTCGAGACAAACAAACATTAAATGACTTTCTGTTGAAAACTATTGTTAATTTGAAGCGAATTTGAACTGAATTTCCAACAAATAGTGAAATATCGGTCGAATGCCTCTCATTATTATGTGTGGAATACCAATGAGTGGTAAAACACATATAACTAATAAATTAAACGATTATTTCGATAAAAGATTGGAAACAAAAACGATTGTAATATCGGATTCAAATCGATTGAACGAAACCAAACGCAATGTCTTGTATACGAACTCTGCGGTAGAAAAGCAGTTGAGATCTTGGCTTAAGTCACAAGTGGAACGACATCTCATTTCAGACAATTTAGTGATTTTGGATTCAAATTCATATATCAAAGGCTTTCGATACGAACTCTATTGCAATTCAAAAGAACGGAAAACAACTCATTGTGTGATAGAAGTGAAGACCAGTTCAGACATCGCATGGACTAGAAGTGCTTCCGAAGACCAGTCGGTCGACACATACGACAGACAGACTTTCGACGCTTTGGTTCAGCGATACGAAGCGCCCGATCCGTCCCATCGATGGGATTCGCCTCTGTTTGCAATCGATGGCACATCAGATGAAATACCTTTCGATGAGATAATGGCAGCTCTTTATGAACGGAAAGCCCCGAAACCGAACCAATCGACTCAATCGCCGGCTTTGAGTTCAACCAATTTTTTGTATGAATTGGACTCAAAGACACAACAAGTGGTTAGAGTTGTGTCCAATTGCGTACAAACGGGACAATTGAAGAATATAGTGATTCCCGACTCTAATCAAGTGCTTAATCTGAATAAAACACTTTCCGTCGCAGAACTCAATAAATTGCGACGACTTTTCATCAATTATACCAAAACTCATCCGATTTCAGACAATCAACTAATTGTCACACTTTTTGTTCAGTTTATAAACAAAAGTATTTAACAAATAATTGCTTTTTATTTCAATTTTAGTTAAAGAAAACATATTATAAAATGATTTAATATTTAATTTTATGACCAAATATTGATTTGTATTTACAATAAGTTTGAATAAAATTAATTTCTTGTCTAAACCTCTTCCTTAAACTCGTCTTCATTTTCGGTCAAACAAATAGATTCGACAAAACTGTCGAACGTCTGAGCATTGGATTCGAGTTCAGCCAAAGTGATGGTAAGCTCTGAGAGATCGCCAATTGATTCGCCGGCACTAGACGTGAATGTAGGCGACGGGCCGGTGAAGAAAGAGCCCAATTCGTGCGATTCCTCCGAAGCAAACGGTGCCTTCAGTTCGACGAATACGAATGAATCGCCTGAAGAGGAATAGATCGGCGAAGAAGTGATGCTATTTTCGATTAGACTTTTTGTTGGTATGACTATTGGCTCTGATTTTTGTGGTATTTTTGGTGAAGTCGTTATCTTCTTGTAAGAGCTGTCGAGTATGTCTTCATTTAGTAATAAAGTACTGAACGGCGGCTCTGGTATTAAGGAAATGGATTCCGGGTCTGAAAGTAAAAATAGAAAAAGTGATAATTCAATAGAAATGTCATAAAAATAATTAATTAAATACGAGTTTCGGAAGAGAAGGCAAACGCAGCCATCAGTGGTTTGTTTGGATCCCTTTCCTCTATTGTCTTAAGTCTCTCCTCTTTCTTGAAGTGATCGCTCTTTAGAGGCAATAATTGTGGGCTTTTAGGGACAGAACTGGCATTTGTCGTCAGATTTTCAGAGACTGTCTTCGAATCGATGGTTAGATCCGTTCGATATATAAAAGAAACGAAGAGTTCATTGAAAGCACTTCTAATAGAACCCAATTGTTTGAGAGCCGAGAAGTGTTGCGATTCCTCTTCAGTGCTGAAGACATGAGAGTCTGCGTCACAGCGATAGACCCGATAGCAGATGACATACGAGTCGGCGCTTTGGCCTCTTTGGCTAAGCTTATAGGCCGGCGTCGCTCGAGTCACGGATATCAATGACTTCAACATTAGAGACATTTTGTTGTATATGTTGTATATTATAAGAGTCGGAGAGTTGGCAGTAGTGGTCGAGTTCGGGCACTGAGACTGCGGAGAGCCCTGCGGTTGGGCGTCAGCGCCCGAGCCGTACGACTCGTTCGATACGAACCAATACTCCAAAGACATTGAATTGCCTTCAGTTGTCTTCAGCGATATTTCGCAACATATCTTCCAATCGTTTTTAATGGTAATCAAAGAGCTGTTGATTTGCTTTTGATTGCAGTCCAACTGAAGACCTATCGATTCCAAGCACTTCTTCGTCTGTTCATTGATGTCTTTGATGTCAATAATGGCTAAATTGAACCAATCGTTGCCCTTAGGGTTGGACTGAGTTTTGATTCGTTCGGATCCGAGTCTCGACTGAACGATCACTTGAATTGATTTGAGCACAAAGTGTCGAATGAATTTATCCAGGTCTTTCACTGACATGATCTCGATGCTTGCAGTGATGGCACTGATGGCTGATGGCAATGATGGCAATTACGTCACCGATCGGACCAATTGGCCAAACGCTGCGATTCACTCAATCCGTGTTTAATCGTTCAAAAGTTATTTCGAGTTTAGACTTAATGTCTGTATTGTCTGTCGACTCAAAACAGGTTTAAATAACAGCAAATGTTATAATAATTTGTGTTTGAATGCAAACAAAACCATTGATAGGTTTGCGATAATTATTAATTAAATCAATTTTAAGTCTAATCTCAACTCAAATCAATCATATGTTTGTCCACATTATCCAACTATCGGTCATAAGCGTCGTCTCATTATTAAATGGGGTTTTGTATAAAAGCGCATCAATTCTGACAAAGGGATTGCATTTTAGGATTTCCTTTACGTTATTAATGTATTGACTAAATTCAAAATTTACGTCAATATAAAAATTAAAATAAGTTTCCTTTTGCTTAAATTAATGGCTATTATTAAACAAAATGCAAAACCCCTTAAAATATGCAAACGATGTGTTTGAACCGTTTTATTGAGATCATTGGACATTATTAGTGTTGCGAATGTGGCCATTCCTGCCAATTGTGAAAAAGGTATAGCTAACGCATACTGTAGCGCAGTTTCCCTATGCTTTTCCCCACAACACATGTGAGGCAATCAATGACAACAGTTTGTTTATAAGGCATTACAGCTTTACGAGTGTCATTGATTGCCATACAATGTGTGGTGGGGGAGGAATAGGTGGAAACTGCGCTACTGTCTGCGATAGCTATATGAACGGTAGAAATTGTCAAAATTTAACAACACTAACAATACTAATACAACCATTGCACACATGCGCAGTGCGCACACACTTTGTTATTAATATTACAGTTATATTGATATTATTGATTGGGTTATCACTACATCTGATCCAATGATGACAAAAGTGCATAATTTGTTTGATTTTTAGTATAATCTGCGTAACAATCGGCGAAAGAGTGGAAAGAGTGGAGTGAATCGGAGACCCGAATGAGGGGAATGGCAGTGAGTGCACACAAGTGGGTGCCGTACCGGTCGCTCAATGACAACATAGCGGACACTCCGATAAGTGTGGGGTTCGGGTGGTTGGCAGTGGCGACAGTGCTCTTGCCTTTGCTGGCGCTTATAGTCTGCATACTGTGGTCACTGATCTTCAACTTTGAGTCGTCGACGTCTACCCATTGCGGAGTCAATAACTACTTGCCGTCTGTGAGCGCAGCCATCGGTGCCTTTGAGCCCCAGAAGTATATCTGGCGTTTGGCCATTGGTTTGCATTCACTTCCGCGATATGTGATTGCATTCATGTATTTGAATAGATTTGAGTCAAAACTTGTTTTTCTCATTAATGTCATTGAAATTAGTTCTCTGTTAGGACTCACTTACGTCTCTTCGACCGAACACTTCCGTAAGTGATCTTATGATTAATTCCAATCAATTTATTGCAAATTAATTGCATTTTATGTCAAATCAATAGCATTTCACTCAAAAAGTTTTGTCACTTTTATGATATCGGCGTTCATTGGAATGACTTTGCATTTAATTAAATACAAAACATCAAAACTGAAGAGATATCTCGCGATTGCGAACATTAGTTCCGCCTTTTCTGCCATTTATTTCTACTTCAGACACAACTGGTATTGCGAACCCGGAGTCTACACATTGTTTGCCTTTTCTGAATATATAGTCATTTTAAGTAACATTTTATTTCATTTTCAAGCCTTTTATGACTTCAATCAAACGGTCTTTGCTATCACTGACCGAAGATATCACTCTTTAGACTATTCGGCTTAAGTTGTCTCACATTTAGTCTTTAGTTAATCAAAGTTTCTCTCATTTCTTATCAAAACCAATCAATTTTAGACTATTTTGATATTTATTTTTATTCAGATTTTTATTTATTTATTCAAATGACAAAAGATTTAATTTATTTTAATTAAAAGTATAAAAAATTGAGATAAAAAACTATTTTCTCGTTTGAACTAAAATATCAAAGATTGAGTCATTGAGTCAATTACTAAATATTTGAAAACTATTTTATGAGAAACTGTGGTTCAAATACATCAGAAATGGCATTATTTGTAGAAAGTGTGGACACAATCAGACTAAGCAGTCAAACACCAATCGTATGCATTCCGGAACATCTTAGCCCATGGGCTCACTTGAAATGATTTCCATTTCTTTGGAATGTATGGCCACTGCCATAAGAATGTGGCCCTCTCTGGGTGTGGCATAAGTGCTGTTTTGGTGCGAATTTAGTTTTAAATCAAATGTTAGCTCAAAATAGTAATCAATTCAAACCTAAGTGTCTTCCATCAAAACTACTGATTCCGGCGATTCCGAGTGCACTTCCATTGGGATTCATAGGATATCTAAAGTATGTAATGAATAAAATTGTTTTCTCGTCATTGCAATCGATTTTCATTCAATACGTTTTTGTCCATTTGTTTGAGTCGTCGACATAACGCAAAGCAATGCAATTATTCTCTCGAATCGCTTCCAATATATTGTCGTTAATATAAGTGAACTTTCCCTCTGCGTGTGAAACCCAAATACCCATTACTGAGCTCTGCATGTCTTTAAACATAATTGAGTTCGTGTTCGACTCGATCTGCACCGAAACAAAACGACTTTCGTATCGTTCGGATTCATTGTGAGTCAGAAGTGTTTCCTGTTTTCCTAAATCCGACAAAATTCCAATCATTTGACTCACAATTCCTTTCCCTATCCGATGATTCTTACCTTCAGTTTGCGAACCAACCCAACCCAACAGAGCCATGAGTTGGCATCCATTGCAAACACCCAGGGAGAACGTATCGCTTCTTTTTCGGAATCGACTCAACTGTTGATCTATTGATTTATTGAATTTCATGGTAGCGGCCCATCCGCGAGCACTGCCTAATACATCAGCATAAGAGAAGCCACCCGGGAATATAAGTCCTCTAAATGCTTCGAGAGTTAAGTTTGTTTTGTTTAAAATGTCAGATATGGTGACGTCGGCCACTTCGAACCCAACCATATAGAGACTCGCAATCATCTCTCGGTCGCCATTACTTCCCTCTTCCCTAATGACGGCCACTCTGGGGGCGCTCTTGAAGTGGTTGTCGATGTCTGGCATTTAGAGGTTTGGGATTAGAGATGAATGGAATAGAGATTAAGAATCGAAGCATTATTTTTCAATTACTTATATTAATTTCGTTTGGATTGAAAGTAAGAGCCCAATCGGGAGTCTTCCTGTGCCGGAGACCCTCTCTCTCCTGTCGAACGCAGTCTTTGTTGGTCTGGAACTTCTCCAACTCAAAGCTGGTCTCTTCCCACTTGTCTCGCAATTGACTCATTTTTTCCTACAAATCCGAACATTAAATATCGAAACTATTGAAAAGATTTCACTTCTCCTTACTTTCAAAACTTGTTTGTTATTAACATTAATAACAACCAAATCCTGGTTTTCGAGAGCTCTGCCAATAACTTGCGGCTCAATGTCTATGCGTTTAAAGTCTTGTAATACTTTAGTTAAATACAATTCTTGAACTTCAATCACAACTCCGGGCTCTTCAGCGAACAGTAATTCAATGTCTGTATTGTTTGCAGACATAATGTTGGCCTCTATTCCACAATTGGTTGCGAAAGCCATTTCCAAAAGAGTGGTAATGAGTCCGCCGTCGCTGATGTCGTGGCCAGCCGTACAAATGCCAGATCTGATTAACTGTTGCACTAAATTAAAGCAATCTTTTAGTAGCTTTGGTTCGTCTAAATCGGGTGATTCGTCGCCGATTTGACCGAATACTTGTGCCAAAGCTGACGCTCCAATTCGTAGTCTCTGAGCACCACTCAGATTGATGTACAAGAGTTTTGTTCCATCGATCTTGAGCTCAGGCGTCACTTTCAATCTAATGTCTGGCACAGGAGCGTAGGCACTGACCACTATAGCGCCGGGAGATTTCACCACTTCATGTCCATTAGTCAGCTTAACCTTTGCTGCCATAGAAAGTGAGTCCTTTCCGCCGTCGATACCTATATTGAGTTCATTCATGACTCGACACATTTCCTGACAGGTCTCGACCAGTTTCGCGCCCTCTCCTGACACCCGATCAATTGCACAGTTATTGAAACAAACGACTCAATCAAGTAGTAGTATATCAATGCATACCCTCGAGCTTTGCCGCCCACATCCAGTTCCCAGAACACTTCACGTCTCTCAAGTCAGTTATGACGCAAAACATTAAGTTAGTCAACGCCTCGGCCACAGACAACCGTCCATTCGCTCGGGGAGATACCAGTCCTTTAAGTGGTTGTTCGCCTATAGAAGTGGCGCTTCCATTGAAATTGAAATAATTTAAAGCAATTACTGCGTAATCGGCCAAAGGTGTGTGAAAGGGGCCGATGCACTGCTGCTGTGCCACTAGACCTGCCGTCAAGGCGTTAACTCGTAATTACTAATTAGCTTAAGTCGATAGCTATATACCGGTGACACTTCGGTCCACTTTATTAGTCAAATAGCGTTTGGAAGCAACTGATGGCAATCGAAGCACACGATTCAATGCCTCCATTAATCCCAAGTTATCCGGAAGTCTCAGCGGTTTTAATATCGGAATTGATTTCTTCAAATCGAAAGTCTTTCGAGGCATTGATCCCAAGACATGCTTAAGATCTAAATGGACGGCATATTTGGCCGTTTGTCTGCTTTGCTCTTTGTTCTGGTCCTCAATCAGAGTGATGTGTCCGTCGCCAGTGATTTCTCCGACGAAATCAATTTTGCATTTTTCGCGTTCACTGATCTTCTCAAGTAATGAATGGTCTTCTGGTTTGACGAGAATGGCATTGCTTTCCTGATACTCCGCTCCCCATAACTCCATTATATTGATCGTCGGATCGCCTAAACTGAACCGATTGGCAAAAATCTTTGCACCCAAAGGCTCTACAATCTCTTTGAGTACATTTCCATTACCTCCGGCCCCCTGATCGTGGATTGATTGGATTGGGTTGTGATCTGTCGTATTATTTGTTAGTTTTGTTCTGTTATTTCGAATTATTTTCAGACAAATATTCACCGGAATATTCAATGCAAGCCCTGATGAGTCGATTGAGTTTGTGCTCCATTTCCGGATCCCCTCTTTGAACGGCACCGAAATCCAGTTCTTGGTTTACTTCGTCGCCTATAAATAAATACACTTTTATTTGTCCGAAAACCTACTTTAAAGAAGTGAGCATACCTTGCACTTCGGTAGAGCTGGCAGCCCCGCCTCCCACTCCAATCCTTTATTGCAAACTCTTTATTAGAAATGGTGAGATAAGCAAATGCGGTCTAACCTATATACCGGTCCCCCGATTTTGGCCACAGACATCCCTATTTGCGGCTTCTCTTTAGTGCAGTAATTGGCATCAATAGTACCGATGCCGGCGCTGAACATAATTGGTTTAATCCATTCGAATCTTTCATCTGATTTAAAATAATACTTAAGAATTGAAATTAAAATAATTAGAAAATGTATTCAACTGTTGGGCAATCGTTGTCCAAAACTTCGGGCAAATCCGGCCAAAACAGGTTCACCAAATTTATTGCCGTAATCCGAAGCACCATTACTGGCCTCAATACAGACTTGGACTGGAAGAGCAAAGTTGCTCGGGTAGACCTCGCTTTTGTCTTCCCATTCCAGATCATATCCAGGAATATACAAGTTTCTAGAATTTAAAATATAATTTATTAAAATGTGAATTAAATAACCAAGAGCATATAAAAACAACTTCCTGGCCTTACCCAAAAGAATAACCAGCTGTGGCAGCAATAACATGTGCTCCCCGACCTGCCGCCTGAACATCTCTAATACGACCTCCAGTTCCTAAATATAAAACCAATAAATTTCAAACTAATGTATCCCTAAAGAGAATCCTAATATATATTATTGAAAGATATGAATAAGATTTACTCATTTGTTGCAAAACTAATTTATATGTTTCTCTATTTGAGTGATATATTACAATAATTTAGCTTTACTTACAAATGATTAATTAATATGAGATTACATTAAATAAATTATTCAAAAAAGAATATACTGTATAGTAAATACTTTTTAATATATACAGTGTACCGGTATAAGTTTATATATTCGGACATTCTTTTAATGTGAT